>JAXIVJ010003489.1:0-5000 GCA_036785665.1 Chirona hameri | reverse complement strand
ATGCTATTGCCGGGTATGGCACACCATGATATGCCTAAAGTTCGTCGTTATTGTGTGCAATAGTTTCCATATCTAAGCTACCATATGCATGACGTCATAATTGTCATGAATGTTTTGTATGGCCATGAAGGAGAAAAGGGAAACATGCCTATTTTTCGACGGATATCCATCTTTTGTCCAAATAAATGCGATATTAGTTTTTTCAGCTCGAAATACCCCGTATAGCCAAATTTCAAGACAACCTTCAATGTGACCTATTCCCTTGAATGCATTCTTCCGAGTTCCTTGCATCTGAGCCTGTTTTCCTGGTTACTATATCGTTATATCAGTCACGGCAGTTTTGTTTCTCTTGCATTCTGCTGCCGTTATTCCCTGCTTCGCCACTGGCCATCCTGTCTGATCACACTTAACTCGATCATCTCGCCTCGCCTCAACAAACCCCGCTCTCCTCCCCGGGCAGCAGGCTGGAATCTTCCGCTCCGCTCTCTCCGTCCATTTCACGCCCCGTTTCCGCTAACGCAGCGGAGTTTGGCGCGGCGTGCGTGCGAACTCCACGCGCCCTCGCCTCCCCACTCCCGCGGCGTGCGTGCGAACTCCACGTGCCCTCGCCTCCCCACTCCCGCGGCGTGCGTGCGAACTCCACGCGCCCTCGCCTCCCCACTCCCGCGGCGTGCGTGCGAACTCCACGCGCCCTCGCCTCCCCACTCCCGCGGCGTGCGTGCGAACTCCAGCGCCCTCGCCTCCCCACTCCCGCGGCGTGCGTGCGAACTCCACGCGCCCTCGCCTCCCCACTCCCGCGGCGTGCGTGCGAACTCCACGCGCCCTCGCCTCCCCACTCCCGTGGCGTGCGTGCGTTCATGAATGCCTCCCTGTTCCGCCCAGAAGCGTCGGTGACTGTTTATCTGTCGCGGTCGAAATCAGAGCCTGACCTTTGGCCTCGTTGTGCCAGATCAAACAGGCCCGGATTAATTTCGGCTTCATTTATTCTTGCCGGCCGTCACAACGCGACAAACGTTGGTAAATATTGGCCCGTCGGCTATTTGCGTAGTGGCCGGGTCGCCTTTCGACGGCCGCATTACCGCACTGATGACATGCCGAACGGTGCCGCTGGCACTGCTACCGGCCGGTGACGTCACTGTGACGTCATTATAGAGGTGACGTCATTGTTCGCCAGTTGGCGCTCCGAAAGGGTTGACGGATGGAGAGGCGACTCGGCACGAAATTTAAGACGTTTGACGCAGTAGGTGGCTATTCTTATGAAGACAACGGCGCACAAAGCTGTATATTGCGTTATGATAACGTCTGTACTGGAGCCTATTGCGTTTCTCCGTGCCTTTGATGTTCGATCCAATCCCCAGGCAATTAACGGGTAGTAAAACGCTACCAATCTCGATTAGTTTATTTTCAGTGTGATTAAAGAGACATGAACACCAAGCTTTGAACTTTTCAGCTTTAAAGAAGCTTTTCACATTGGTTACCGAGCGGACGCGAAGCGCCCGTGAGGTTTCTCGTCAACTTACTAGACAAATTTACATTTGACCCGGCCAGAACCGTCCCGACCCGGTCCGACACGGCCGTACAGACGCTTTTCGGAAGCTAATAACTTTGCAACCACTGCTCCGATTGAGATCGAGTTTTCACCATTGGATAGGACCATCAAATCAATTTTGATTTGGGTATAGTGCATTCCGATAAGGGTGGTACCACAGCGCGTGGCACACGCAAACTTCAAAATGAACCAAAATCATTCTTGATCAAAAATGGCATTATTAATCTAAGCATTAATATATACGCTGAAGCATGCAGTTCTCAGGACGTAATCTCTTTTGACGGATTCGAAAAAGGAGATCATGAACAATTTAATAAAACTTAATTTGTATGTTGTCATGCATGGAGGCCTGACAATTTTTATGGAGGACTAAAAGGACTATGCGTTACTACCACGTGTAGTCCCGTACCGTTTCATATTTCAAACCTGTTTTAGCTTTACCAGAGCACGCCCGCTCGGTCATCGCCAAAAATGTGTTTTACTGGTAGTAATCAGCTTTAACGAGGTCACTTCGTAAAGTCGCAAGACGTGAACAGTGATTCGTTATTCCTCGACGAGTACATCATTCGCGGGTTCACCAGCTCCGCAAGCATTTTTCTTCGCGGGATTATCGTGAGGTAGTGGAATATTCATGGCGGAAGCATAAGGCACGCACGTCCTGATTTTAGTGTCGGTAGAATGCGCTTCCTGATTTAAAGGGATTATACGGGTTTTTCCCAGAATAATTGAGTTACATAGTAAAACGTACTTATAAAGGTCGTAGAAGTCCCACGGTAGCCACATTTTTTCTGGAAATGACATCTTCTGCACGTAAGGACATTCCAAAGTGCGCGGTGATGCCATCGCGTATTTTCTGCAGGACCGGCTGAGGCAGAGCCAGTCATCTCTTTTATGCTAATAAAAACACCTCACGTGTGGCATATTTCCGGTAAAATAAGCAATATTTGAAAGAAAATAAATTTGTTTTGTTCCAACGACAGCAGCAGTTACCTAGTTTTCCCATAAAATTCTATATTTTGCATGAGTTTTCATGCCAAAAAAAAATAATACGCCACCACCAAATTCTCAACGCTAAAGGCCAGAGAAAAGAAAACCACAAAAACACAAAACCTCAACGAACAGTGCGTAGTAATACAAAGTCCCGTCAGTTTTAAATTGCATAATAATTTTGTGATCCAGTGTAGGACTTGCAGATAATTCAAAACTCTAAAATTGATCTTAATATAAAAGTGGTGGACAGTAGTGCCAATCAAGTACTCGTTATCTGATACTAGTCTCGAAAAACGCCCAAGTTTTAACGCTGATAATTTCTGAAATAATGGACTAAATGAGCATTGAGGTCCCTGTCTTAAACGTGTTTAAAGCTCATACAACTACGAAAGAGTGCATTTACTTTCAGGACGGAAACCCGTATAATCCCTTTAAGAGCCGGTAGTATGAGCCGAACTGATATACTAGCCGGCATAATCTGCCATTCCAACGTAAGTGCCGGTAAGAGGTGTCGTGCTTATCAAGAGACCGTATTTAGTTACTAATATATCGTGGTTGGGTAATGCAGCATAAAATATAGATTAGTCATAGATTAGTTATATTCAGTCATTTATGAGATTGTATGGAAACAACCTAACAAATATGGTATTTTATATATTAAAGGGAAATAATTACCTTTCCCACAAAAATGAAGTTATCACTTGAAATCGACAGCCGAGACTAAAATATATTGTAAAGGTATTACATTTTGCATATAAACATACATATCGAAGAAAGATATTTCAACTTAAAGTTGATAAGCGTTCCACACTTTTCACGACCTCTGAAGTACTTGGTAACGAATTTCGGTGTTCACCATAATCCGGTATTGCTTTTTGACGAAATGATATGGAAAATATGCCTTCCACTCTGTTTATCGTGATTATGTGCCCTACTGCCCTTAAAAATCAACAAACATTGAATACAAAGGCAACCAAATTAGCAGTTAACTAATTTAAATAATAAAAAACACCCAACGACGGCCTAGTTAGTGGTTGCGAACCTCAATTTTTGCAAATTGGTTAATATATTTTCAACATTAGGAGTTTTGTTTTGTTTTGTCTCTAGCTGTATATAACACTAAGATTAAGCTTGTCATTAAACATAACAATTGTTTGTTTTTTTTAATCATGAAACAATACAAAAAAATGGCAATTAAATCGGAAGTTCACTTGTGCACCCAACGACGACCTATTCGACGACGACGACTTGTGCACCCAACGACGACCCCTGTCGGCGATTTGTCTCATTGACCAATCAGAGACGTTGTCACGCTTTTTGGCGCACTTACTTCATTTATGGCCCTATGACTTGTTTACAAATCAACATTCAAATCAGAGATAGTAATGGATCATACTGTTCGTCACCATATATAAGTACATATTTTTACTTTCCCAAAATGTAATTTTCGAAATATAAAAAATGTTGTTTCACTTTTAAATTGAGATATGATCAATTTGATGCCATACATGTGTAATAAAATAATGCAGATCAATAAATCAAAAGGTCATTATTTCCCTTTAATAAAATTTGGAATTGACGTGAGCGGCTGTTTCCTCGCATAAATGTCCTGATGCTTAGGCTATCCCGTCTGACCCTGCTGTATTGCGAGTAGCCTACCAAGTTTTTCACCGAGTGGAAAGTAAGTCCATCATTAGTTTGTAACGAACAGACTGTGCCGCCAAGCTCATTTTAACCCAACAGCGGATTATCGGTAATATGGCGAAGCTGTATATGCATCTCTTCTTCTCGATGAAGCTTATACTTTTTGTTTAAAGAATACCGTTTGATTAGGTCTTTGAATCGGATCCACCATTGTTATGTAGGTTATTTTCACCACTTATAATTATAAACATCCGCGACGTTGTTCAATGTGAGACTCGTCCGCTCTCGTGATGTAAAGGACTTCATAAACACGCCATGTCACATGCGATCCACACATACTCCCAACTGACAATTTTCCCAAATGGATGCAGTGGTTAGCGTCGCTTGTGATCGCAGTTTTCAGATGCCCCATGCCGATTCCACGACTAAGAAGGATCGTGGGAGCGTATATATATATATATATATATATATATATATATATATATATATATATATATATATATATATATATATATATATATATATATATATATATATATATATATATATATATATATATATATATATATATATATATATATATATATATATATATATATAATATATATATATATATATATATATATATATATATTATATATATATATATATATATATATATATATATATATATATATATATATATATATATATATATATATATATATATATATATATATATATATATATATATATATATATATATATATATATATATATATATATATATATATATATATATATATATATATATATATATATATATATATATATATAT
>JAXIVJ010003488.1:80000-90000 GCA_036785665.1 Chirona hameri | reverse complement strand
TGTGTGTGTGTGTGTGTGTGTGTGTGTGTGTGTGTGTGTGTGTGTGTGTGTGTGTGTGTGTGTGTGTGTGTGTGTGTGTGTGTGTGTGTGTGTGTGTGTGTGTGTGTGTGTGTGTGTGTGTGTGTGTGTGTGTGTGTGTGTGTGTGTGTGTGTGTGTGTGTGTGTGTGTGTGTGTGTGTGTGTGTGTGTGTGTGTGTGTGTGTGTGTGTGTGTGTGTGTGTGTGTGTGTGTGTGTGTGTGTGTGTGTGTGTGTGTGTGTGTGTGGTGTGTGTGTGTGTGTGTGTGTGTGTGTGTGTGTGTGTGTGTGTGTGTGTGTGTGTGTGTGTGTGTGTGTGTGTGTGTGTGTGTGTGTGTGTGTGTGTGTGTGTGTGTGTGTGTGGTGTGTGTGTGTGTGTGTGTGTGTGTGTGTGGTGTGTGTGTGTGTGTGTGTGTGTGTGTGTGTGTGTGTGTGTGTGTGTGTGTGTGTGTGTGTGTGTGTGTGTGTGTGTGTGTGTGTGTGTGTGTGTGTGTGTGTGTGTGTGTGTGTGTGTGTGTGTGTGTGTGTGTGTGTGTGTGTGTGTGTGTGTGTGTGTGTGTGTGTGTGTGTGTGTGTGTGTGTGTGTGTGTGTGTGTGTGTGTGTGTGTGTGTGTGTGTGTGTGTGTGTGTGTGTGTGTGTGTGTGTGTGTGTGTGTGTGTGTGTGTGTGTGTGTGTGTGTGTGTGTGTGTGTGTGTGTGTGTGTGTGTGTGTGTGTGTGTGTGTGTGTGTGTGTGTGTGTGTGTGTGTGTGTGTGTGTGTGTGTGTGTGTGTGTGTGTGTGTGTGTGTGTGTGTGTGTGTGTGTGTGTGTGTGTGTGTGTGTGTGTGTGTGTGTGTGTGTGTGTGTGTGTGTGTGTGTGTGTGTGTGTGTGTGTGTGTGTGTGTGTGTGTGTGTGTGTGTGTGTGTGTGTGTGTGTGTGTGTGTGTGTGTGTGGTGTGTGTGTGTGTGTGTGTGTGTGTGTGTGTGTGTGTGTGTGTGTGTGTGTGTGTGTGTGTGTGTGTGTGTGTGTGTGTGTGTGTGTGTGTGTGTGTGTGTGTGTGTGTGTGTGTGTGTGTGTGTGTGTGTGTGTGTGTGTGTGTGTGTGTGTGTGTGTGTGTGTGTGTGTGTGTGTGTGTGTGTGTGTGTGTGTGTGTGTGTGTGTGTGTGTGTGTGTGTGTGTGTGTGTGTGTGTGTGTGTGTGTGTGTGTGTGTGTGTGTGTGTGTGTGTGTGTGTGTGTGTGTGTGTGTGTGTGTGTGTGTGTGTGTGTGTGTGTGTGTGTGTGTGTGTGTGTGTGTGTGTGTGTGTGTGTGTGTGTGTGTGTGTGTGTGTGTGTGTGTGTGTGTGTGTGTGTGTGTGTGTGTGTGTGTGTGTGTGTGTGTGTGTGTGTGTGTGTGTGTGTGTGTGTGTGTGTGTGTGTGTGTGTGTGTGTGTGTGTGTGTGTGTGTGTGTGTGTGTGTGTGTGTGTGTGTGTGTGTGTGTGTGTGTGTGTGTGTGTGTGTGTGTGTGTGTGTGTGTGTGTGTGTGTGTGTGTGTGTGTGTGTGTGTGTGTGTGTGTGTGTGTGTGTGTGTGTGTGTGTGTGTGTGTGTGTGTGTGTGTGTGTGTGTGTGTGTGTGTGTGTGTGTGTGTGTCGTGTGCTGTGTCGTGTGTGTGTGTGTGTGTCTGTGCTGCTGTCTCTGTCTCTGTCTCTGTGCTCTGTCTCTGTGCTGCTGTCTCTGTCTCTGTCTCTGTCTCTGTCTCTGTCTCTGTCTCTGTCTCTGTCTCTGTCTCTGTCTCTGTCTCTGTCTCTGTCTCTGTCTCTGTCTCTGTCTCTGTCTCTGTCTCTGTCTCTGTCTCTGTCTCTGTCTCTGTCTCTGTCTCTGTCTCTGTCTCTGTCTCTGTCTCTGTCTCTGTCTCTGTCTCTGTCTCTGTCTCTGTCTCTGTCTCTGTCTCTGTCTCTGTCTCTGTCTCTGTCTCTGTCTCTGTCTCTGTCTCTGTCTCTGTCTCTGTCTCTGTCTCTGTCTCTGTCTCTGTCTCTGTCTCTGTCTCTGTCTCTGTCTCTGTCTCTGTCTCTGTCTCTGTCTCTGTCTCTGTCTCTGTCTCTGTCTCTGTCTCTGTCTCTGTCTCTGTCTCTGTCTCTGTCTCTGTCTCTGTCTCTGTCTCTGTCTCTGTCTCTGTCTCTGTCTCTGTCTCTGTCTCTGTCTCTGTCTCTGTCTCTGTCTCTGTCTCTGTCTCTGTCTCTGTCTCTGTCTCTGTCTCTGTCTCTGTCTCTGTCTCTGTCTCTGTCTCTGTCTCTGTCTCTGTCTCTGTCTCTGTCTCTGTCTCTGTCTCTGTCTCTGTCTCTGTCTCTGTCTCTGTCTCTCTCTGTCTCTGTCTCTGTCTCTGTCCTCTGTCTCTGTCTCTGTCTCTGTCTCTGTCTCTGTCTCTGTCTCTGTCTCTGTCTCTGTCTCTGTCTCTGTCTCTGTCTCTGTCTCTGTCTCTGTCTCTGTCTCTGTCTCTGTCTCTGTCTCTGTCTCTGTCTCTGTCTCTGTCTCTGTCTCTGTCTCTGTCTCTGTCTCTGTCTCTGTCTCTGTCTCTGTCTCTGTCTCTGTCTCTGTCTCTCTGTCTCTGTCTCTGTCTCTGTCTCTGTCTCTGTCTCTGTCTCTGTCTCTGTCTCTGTCTCTGTCTCTGTCTCTGTCTCTGTCTCTGTCTCTGTCTCTGTCTCTGTCTCTGTCTCGTCTCTGTCTCTGTCTCTGTCTCTGTCTCTGTCTCTGTCTCTGTCTCTGTCTCTGTCTCTGTCTCTGTCTCTGTCTCTGTCTCTGTCTCTGTCTCTGTCTCTGTCTCTGTCTCTGTCTCTGTCTCTGTCTCTGTCTCTGTCTCTGTCTCTGTCTCTGTCTCTGTCTCTGTCTCTGTCTCTGTCTCTGTCTCTGTCTCTGTCTCTGTCTCTGTCTCTGTCTCTGTCTCTGTCTCTGTCTCTGTCTCTGTCTCTGTCTCTGTCTCTGTCTCTGTCTCTGTCTCTGTCTCTGTCTCTGTCTCTGTCTCTGTCTCTGCTCTGTCTCTGTCTCTGTCTCTGTCTCTGTCTCTGTCTCTGTCTCTGTCTCTGTCTCTGTCTCTGTCTCTGTCTCTGTCTCTGTCTCTGTCTCTGTCTCTGTCTCTGTCTCTGTCTCTGTCTCTGTCTCTGTCTCTGTCTCTGTCTCTGTCTCTGTCTCTGTCTCTGTCTCTGTCTCTGTCTCTGTCTCTGTCTCTGTCTCTGTCTCTGTCTCTGTCTCTGTCTCTGTCTCTGTCTCTGTCTCTGTCTCTGTCTCTGTCTCTGTCTCTGTCTCTGTCTCTGTCTCTGTCTCTGTCTCTGTCTCTGTCTCTGTCTCTGTCTCTGTCTCTGTCTCTGTCTCTGTCTCTGTCTCTGTCTCTGTCTCTGTCTCTGTCTCTGTCTCTGTCTCTGTCTCTGTCTCTGTCTCTGCTCTGTCTCTGTCTCTGTCTCTGTCTCTGTCTCTGTCTCTGTCTCTGTCTCTGTCTCTGTCTCTGTCTCTGTCTCTGTCTCTGTCTCTGTCTCTGTCTCTGTCTCTGTCTCTGTCTCTGTCTCTGTCTCTGTCTCTGTCTCTGTCTCTGTCTCTGTCTCTGTCTCTGTCTCTGTCTCTGTCTCTGTCTCTGTCTCTGTCTCTGTCTCTGTCTCTGTCTCTGTCTCTGTCTCTGTCTCTGTCTCTGTCTCTGTCTCTGTCTCTGTCTCTGTCTCTGTCTCTGTCTCTGTCTCTGTCTCTGTCTCTGTGTCTCTGTCTCTGTCTCTGTCTCTGTCTCTGTCTCTTGCTCTGTCTCTGTCTCTGTCTCTGTCTCTGTCTCTGCCTCTGTCTCTGTCTCTGTCTCTGTCTCTGTCTCTGTCTCTGTCTCTGTCTCTGTCTCTGTCTCTGTCTGTCTGTGTGTCTGTGTGTCTGTGTGTCTGTGTGTCTGTGTGTCGTGTGTCTGTGTGTCTGTGTGTCTGTGTGTCTGTGTGTCTGTGTGTCTGTGTGTCTGTGTGTCTGTGTGTCTGTGTGTCTGTGTGTCTGTGTGTCTGTGTGTCTGTGTGTCTGTGTGTCTGTGTGTCTGTGTGTCTGTGTGTCTTGTGTCTGTGTGTCTGTGCTGTGTGTCTGTGTGTCTGTGTGTCTGTGTGTCTGTGTGTCTGTGTGTCTGTGTGTCTGTGTGTCTGTGTGTCTGTGTGTCTGTGTGTCTGTGTGTCTGTGTGTCTGTGTGTCTGTGTGTCTGTGTGTCTGTGTGTCTGTGTGTCTGTGTGTCTGTGTGTCTGTGTGTCTGTGTGTCTGTGTGTCTGTGTGTCTGTGTGTCTGTGTGTCTGTGTGTCTGTGTGTCTGTGTGTCTGTGTGTCTGTGTTCGTGTGTCTGTGTGTCTGTGTGTCTGTGTGTCTGTGTGTCTGTGTGTCTGTGTGTCTGTGTGTCTGTGTGTCTGTGTGTCTGTGTGTCTGTGTGTCTGTGTGTCTGTGTTGTGTCTGTGTGTCTGTGTGTCTGTGTGTCTGTGTGTCTGTGTGTCTGTGTGTCTGTGTGTCTGTGTGTCTGTGTGTCTGTGTGTCTGTGTGTCTGTGTGTCTGTGTGTCTGTGTGTCTGTGTGTCTGTGTGTCTGTGTGTCTGTGTGTCTGTGTGTCTGTGTGTCTGTGTGTCTGTGTGTCTGTGTGTCTGTGTGTCTGTGTGTCTGTGTGTCTGTGTGTCTGTGTGTCTGTGTGTCTGTGTGTCTGTGTGTCTGTGTGTCTGTGTGTCTGTGTGTCTGTGTGTCTGTGTGTCTGTGTGTCTGTGTGTCTGTGTGTCTGTGTGTCTGTGTGTCTGTGTGTCTGTGTGTCTGTGTGTCTGTGTGTCTGTGTGTCTGTGTGTCTGTGTGTCTGTGTGTCTGTGTGTCTGTGTGTCTGTGTGTCTGTGTGTCTGTGTGTCTGTGTGTCTGTGTGTCTGTGTGTCTGTGTGTCTGTGTGTCTGTGTGTCTGTGTGTCTGTGTGTCTGTGTGTCTGTGTGTCTGTGTGTCTGTGTGTCTGTGTGTCTGTGTGTCTGTGTGTCTGTGTGTCTGTGTGTCTGTGTGTCTGTGTGTCTGTGTGTCTGTGTGTCTGTGTGTCTGTGTGTCTGTGTGTCTGTGTGTCTGTGTGTCTGTGTGTCTGTGTGTCTGTGTGTCTGTGTGTCTGTGTGTCTGTGTGTCTGTGTGTCTGTGTGTCTGTGTGTCTGTGTGTCTGTGTGTCTGTGTGTCTGTGTGTCTGTGTGTCTGTGTGTCTGTGTGTCTGTGTGTCTGTGTGTCTGTGTGTCTGTGTGTCTGTGTGTCTGTGTGTCTGTGTGTCTGTGTGTCTGTGTGTCTGTGTGTCTGTGTGTCTGTGTGTCTGTGTGTCTGTGTGTCTGTGTGTCTGTGTGTCTGTGTGTCTGTGTGTCTGTGTGTCTGTGTGTCTGTGTGTCTGTGTGTCTGTGTGTCTGTGTGTCTGTGTGTCTGTGTGTCTGTGTGTCTGTGTGTCTGTGTGTCTGTGTGTCTGTGTGTCTGTGTGTCTGTGTGTCTGTGTGTCTGTGTGTCTGTGTGTCTGTGTGTCTGTGTGTCTGTGTGTCTGTGTGTCTGTGTGTCTGTGTGTCTGTGTGTCTGTGTGTCTGTGTGTCTGTGTGTCTGTGTGTCTGTGTGTCTGTGTGTCTGTGTGTCTGTGTGTCTGTGTGTCTGTGTGTCTGTGTGTCTGTGTGTCTGTGTGTCTGTGTGTCTGTGTGTCTGTGTGTCTGTGTGTCTGTGTGTCTGTGTGTCTGTGTGTCTGTGTGTCTGTGTGTCTGTGTGTCTGTGTGTCTGTGTGTCTGTGTGTCTGTGTGTCTGTGTGTCTGTGTGTCTGTGTGTCTGTGTGTCTGTGTGTCTGTGTGTCTGTGTGTCTGTGTGTCTGTGTGTCTGTGTGTCTGTGTGTCTGTGTGTCTGTGTGTCTGTGTGTCTGTGTGTCTGTGTGTCTGTGTGTCTGTGTGTCTGTGTGTCTGTGTGTCTGTGTGTCTGTGTGTCTGTGTGTCTGTGTGTCTGTGTGTCTGTGTGTCTGTGTGTCTGTGTGTCTGTGTGTCTGTGTGTCTGTGTGTCTGTGTGTCTGTGTGTCTGTGTGTCTGTGTGTCTGTGTGTCTGTGTGTCTGTGTGTCTGTGTGTCTGTGTGTCTGTGTGTCTGTGTGTCTGTGTGTCTGTGTGTCTGTGTGTCTGTGTGTCTGTGTGTCTGTGTGTCTGTGTGTCTGTGTGTCTGTGTGTCTGTGTGTCTGTGTGTCTGTGTGTCTGTGTGTCTGTGTGTCTGTGTGTCTGTGTGTCTGTGTGTCTGTGTGTCTGTGTGTCTGTGTGTCTGTGTGTCTGTGTGTCTGTGTGTCTGTGTGTCTGTGTGTCTGTGTGTCTGTGTGTCTGTGTGTCTGTGTGTCTGTGTGTCTGTGTGTCTGTGTGTCTGTGTGTCTGTGTGTCTGTGTGTCTGTGTGTCTGTGTGTCTGTGTGTCTGTGTGTCTGTGTGTCTGTGTGTCTGTGTGTCTGTGTGTCTGTGTGTCTGTGTGTCTGTGTGTCTGTGTGTCTGTGTGTCTGTGTGTCTGTGTGTCTGTGTGTCTGTGTGTCTGTGTGTCTGTGTGTCTGTGTGTCTGTGTGTCTGTGTGTCTGTGTGTCTGTGTGTCTGTGTGTCTGTGTGTCTGTGTGTCTGTGTGTCTGTGTGTCTGTGTGTCTGTGTGTCTGTGTGTCTGTGTGTCTGTGTGTCTGTGTGTCTGTGTGTCTGTGTGTCTGTGTGTCTGTGTGTCTGTGTGTCTGTGTGTCTGTGTGTCTGTGTGTCTGTGTGTCTGTGTGTCTGTGTGTCTGTGTGTCTGTGTGTCTGTGTGTCTGTGTGTCTGTGTGTCTGTGTGTCTGTGTGTCTGTGTGTCTGTGTGTCTGTGTGTCTGTGTGTCTGTGTGTCTGTGTGTCTGTGTGTCTGTGTGTCTGTGTGTCTGTGTGTCTGTGTGTCTGTGTGTCTGTGTGTCTGTGTGTCTGTGTGTCTGTGTGTCTGTGTGTCTGTGTGTCTGTGTGTCTGTGTGTCTGTGTGTCTGTGTGTCTGTGTGTCTGTGTGTCTGTGTGTCTGTGTGTCTGTGTGTCTGTGTGTCTGTGTGTCTGTGTGTCTGTGTGTCTGTGTGTCTGTGTGTCTGTGTGTCTGTGTGTCTGTGTGTCTGTGTGTCTGTGTGTCTGTGTGTCTGTGTGTCTGTGTGTCTGTGTGTCTGTGTGTCTGTGTGTCTGTGTGTCTGTGTGTCTGTGTGTCTGTGTGTCTGTGTGTCTGTGTGTCTGTGTGTCTGTGTGTCTGTGTGTCTGTGTGTCTGTGTGTCTGTGTGTCTGTGTGTCTGTGTGTCTGTGTGTCTGTGTGTCTGTGTGTCTGTGTGTCTGTGTGTCTGTGTGTCTGTGTGTCTGTGTGTCTGTGTGTCTGTGTGTCTGTGTGTCTGTGTGTCTGTGTGTCTGTGTGTCTGTGTGTCTGTGTGTCTGTGTGTCTGTGTGTCTGTGTGTCTGTGTGTCTGTGTGTCTGTGTGTCTGTGTGTCTGTGTGTCTGTGTGTCTGTGTGTCTGTGTGTCTGTGTGTCTGTGTGTCTGTGTGTCTGTGTGTCTGTGTGTCTGTGTGTCTGTGTGTCTGTGTGTCTGTGTGTCTGTGTGTCTGTGTGTCTGTGTGTCTGTGTGTCTGTGTGTCTGTGTGTCTGTGTGTCTGTGTGTCTGTGTGTCTGTGTGTCTGTGTGTCTGTGTGTCTGTGTGTCTGTGTGTCTGTGTGTCTGTGTGTCTGTGTGTCTGTGTGTCTGTGTGTCTGTGTGTCTGTGTGTCTGTGTGTCTGTGTGTCTGTGTGTCTGTGTGTCTGTGTGTCTGTGTGTCTGTGTGTCTGTGTGTCTGTGTGTCTGTGTGTCTGTGTGTCTGTGTGTCTGTGTGTCTGTGTGTCTGTGTGTCTGTGTGTCTGTGTGTCTGTGTGTCTGTGTGTCTGTGTGTCTGTGTGTCTGTGTGTCTGTGTGTCTGTGTGTCTGTGTGTCTGTGTGTCTGTGTGTCTGTGTGTCTGTGTGTCTGTGTGTCTGTGTGTCTGTGTGTCTGTGTGTCTGTGTGTCTGTGTGTCTGTGTGTCTGTGTGTCTGTGTGTCTGTGTGTCTGTGTGTCTGTGTGTCTGTGTGTCTGTGTGTCTGTGTGTCTGTGTGTCTGTGTGTCTGTGTGTCTGTGTGTCTGTGTGTCTGTGTGTCTGTGTGTCTGTGTGTCTGTGTGTCTGTGTGTCTGTGTGTCTGTGTGTCTGTGTGTCTGTGTGTCTGTGTGTCTGTGTGTCTGTGTGTCTGTGTGTCTGTGTGTCTGTGTGTCTGTGTGTCTGTGTGTCTGTGTGTCTGTGTGTCTGTGTGTCTGTGTGTCTGTGTGTCTGTGTGTCTGTGTGTCTGTGTGTCTGTGTGTCTGTGTGTCTGTGTGTCTGTGTGTCTGTGTGTCTGTGTGTCTGTGTGTCTGTGTGTCTGTGTGTCTGTGTGTCTGTGTGTCTGTGTGTCTGTGTGTCTGTGTGTCTGTGTGTCTGTGTGTCTGTGTGTCTGTGTGTCTGTGTGTCTGTGTGTCTGTGTGTCTGTGTGTCTGTGTGTCTGTGTGTCTGTGTGTCTGTGTGTCTGTGTGTCTGTGTGTCTGTGTGTCTGTGTGTCTGTGTGTCTGTGTGTCTGTGTGTCTGTGTGTCTGTGTGTCTGTGTGTCTGTGTGTCTGTGTGTCTGTGTGTCTGTGTGTCTGTGTGTCTGTGTGTCTGTGTGTCTGTGTGTCTGTGTGTCTGTGTGTCTGTGTGTCTGTGTGTCTGTGTGTCTGTGTGTCTGTGTGTCTGTGTGTCTGTGTGTCTGTGTGTCTGTGTGTCTGTGTGTCTGTGTGTCTGTGTGTCTGTGTGTCTGTGTGTCTGTGTGTCTGTGTGTCTGTGTGTCTGTGTGTCTGTGTGTCTGTGTGTCTGTGTGTCTGTGTGTCTGTGTGTCTGTGTGTCTGTGTGTCTGTGTGTCTGTGTGTCTGTGTGTCTGTGTGTCTGTGTGTCTGTGTGTCTGTGTGTCTGTGTGTCTGTGTGTCTGTGTGTCTGTGTGTCTGTGTGTCTGTGTGTCTGTGTGTCTGTGTGTCTGTGTGTCTGTGTGTCTGTGTGTCTGTGTGTCTGTGTGTCTGTGTGTCTGTGTGTCTGTGTGTCTGTGTGTCTGTGTGTCTGTGTGTCTGTGTGTCTGTGTGTCTGTGTGTCTGTGTGTCTGTGTGTCTGTGTGTCTGTGTGTCTGTGTGTCTGTGTGTCTGTGTGTCTGTGTGTCTGTGTGTCTGTGTGTCTGTGTGTCTGTGTGTCTGTGTGTCTGTGTGTCTGTGTGTCTGTGTGTCTGTGTGTCTGTGTGTCTGTGTGTCTGTGTGTCTGTGTGTCTGTGTGTCTGTGTGTCTGTGTGTCTGTGTGTCTGTGTGTCTGTGTGTCTGTGTGTCTGTGTGTCTGTGTGTCTGTGTGTCTGTGTGTCTGTGTGTCTGTGTGTCTGTGTGTCTGTGTGTCTGTGTGTCTGTGTGTCTGTGTGTCTGTGTGTCTGTGTGTCTGTGTGTCTGTGTGTCTGTGTGTCTGTGTGTCTGTGTGTCTGTGTGTCTGTGTGTCTGTGTGTCTGTGTGTCTGTGTGTCTGTGTGTCTGTGTGTCTGTGTGTCTGTGTGTCTGTGTGTCTGTGTGTCTGTGTGTCTGTGTGTCTGTGTGTCTGTGTGTCTGTGTGTCTGTGTGTCTGTGTGTCTGTGTGTCTGTGTGTCTGTGTGTCTGTGTGTCTGTGTGTCTGTGTGTCTGTGTGTCTGTGTGTCTGTGTGTCTGTGTGTCTGTGTGTCTGTGTGTCTGTGTGTCTGTGTGTCTGTGTGTCTGTGTGTCTGTGTGTCTGTGTGTCTGTGTGTCTGTGTGTCTGTGTGTCTGTGTGTCTGTGTGTCTGTGTGTCTGTGTGTCTGTGTGTCTGTGTGTCTGTGTGTCTGTGTGTCTGTGTGTCTGTGTGTCTGTGTGTCTGTGTGTCTGTGTGTCTGTGTGTCTGTGTGTCTGTGTGTCTGTGTGTCTGTGTGTCTGTGTGTCTGTGTGTCTGTGTGTCTGTGTGTCTGTGTGTCTGTGTGTCTGTGTGTCTGTGTGTCTGTGTGTC
>JAXIVJ010003488.1:0-75000 GCA_036785665.1 Chirona hameri | reverse complement strand
AGTCGGGTGCTCCCCCGGCGGAGGAGGAGGAGCAGGAGCAGATACCGCCGTGCCAAGGCGCTGTCAGGCGGAATAACTAGCCAGATGACAGCTCCCACAACAGCCGGCCACGGAGGAATCTCGAGGCAATGAAAGCTCGCCATTAGCTATGTGTCGCCGGGGAATGTTCGCCGAGCGTGGGGCGGAGAGATAGTGAGTAGAGGAGATGGGATCATCCCGCGCTGTGGGTGTTCCAGCGTGTCATGCCCAATTTGACTCCAGATGGAGCCTTGATTTAAATTAGCATACCTCTCGTCTTATTCTTCTGTCAGATTGTTGGCATATCAATCGGACTTAAAGTGTCAAATAAAAGGAAATTGTCATATTGCTATGCAATCGTTTCTAATGCGTTTCAAACACTATCCGTGTTGGTTGTGCCAGACGCCAGTCAACCCAAATATCCAAATATCGTCATTATTTTAGCTGTTTTATCGTTTGCATAGTCCGTATTCGGAAATATAATCTCCCTGGGTTTAGCTCATCACGATATGGCAAAAGAAGGGCTCATGGCCAGCTGGGGGTAGCTGGAACGGATGTTCCTTGCTTCGTACGGCCTCATAAGTGGTACCTCACCTTCCGTTTTTGCCCGTCACGCGCGTGGCTAAATTGGTCATTTCGGAGAAAATTGACCGAAATTATATCCCTCGAATCATTAACCATAAGACGTTATTTTCGCCGCCAGAAATGGTGACCATCAGTGGTATAGAAAATAACGGACTTTTCCAAATAACCAAATAACGGACTTTTCCAAATAACGACAGGTTTGCATGGGCGGCGGAGGCGGGGGGGGGGGGGGGGGGGAGGGCGGGTGGAGGGGACGTGCCCCCCCCAAATTATTTTCGGATTTAACATTACGCCTATCCGGGCGTTCCATGGAAGGAATCGACTTCGAAGTGCCTTCGTCCCCCCCCCCCCTCCCCAACTTTCGGAAGGTGGCGCCGCCCTTGGGTTCGCTGCACATTTTAGGAGGCACACAATGCTCTCAACGCATGTATCGTTTTCATGTGTTTGGGTCTCTTCGTAATCGCCCTTGATAATAATGTATTATCATAGTGTGTTCCAGCATGCCGACAGTGTGTCCCATGGAGCTGCTGAAAGCCACCATCGTCACACCACCAACCCAGCCATTCTGAGTTCGGCTCACACCACATCACACCACCAACCCAGCCATTCTGAGTTCGGCTCTTCAAAACTGGTTCAACCCCTGATGCCAGTATTGGTTGTGACACACCAAGTGGTTTCCATCACATAGTTGTGTTTACCAGGCAGCAGGATGGCATTCCCGGCCATTTACATCATAGGCGTAGGAACAGGGGGCCGGGGCCATGGCCCCCTCACCTTTCGGTCATTTTGTGGTGCTATTTTGTATTTTGCTTGGCGAGAAAAAAAAATATGTCAAAGGGGTTGCCAAGACGAGAAGAGCCCAAATCAGCAAGAAAAATTGTATAGTGGGAGTTGAGTTTCTCTTGAGATGAGCTCAAAGTTTCACTGGCTCCCCACTTTTCGTGGCGTTCCTAGTTCTTACATCTATGATTGCCATGAAGACAGAATAAGGCAAGCTCGCCGCGAACAGGCCCATCGCCCAACTAAGTCTCGCCATCACTTCTAACCAATCTAACGGCTGCGGCAGCGGCTGCGGTCAGTCCGTTTCATGATGCCCAATGCCCACACAGCTATCCCACATCCTCCCATTGTTCCCACATCCTCCCAAGTGCCATCGTTTCCGCCGCCACCGCCGCCACCACCACGCCACCGCACCGCCCTCCCCGCCCACCGCCACCACTTCCTCCTCCACCACCTCCCACCACCGCCGCCTCCGTCACATCCGACGCCGCCGCCGCCACCTCCCACCACTTCCTCCTCCACCACCACCACCACCGTCGCCTCCGTCACATCCGACGCCGCCGCCTCCACCGCCGCCTCCACCACCTCCCACCACCGCCACCATCACCTCCCACCACCGCCTCCATCACCTCCGACCACTCTCACCGCCTCCAGCACCGCCTCCGTCTCCACCGCCGCCACCGCCGCCACCACCGCCGCCTCCGTCACATCCGACGCCGCCGCCGCCACCGCCGCCCCCCACCCGTGCCACTCTCACCGCCTCCAGCACCGCCTCCGTCTCCACCGCCTCCGTCACATCCGACGCCGCCGCCGCCACCGCCGCCACCGCCGCCACCGCCGCCTCCACCACCGCCTCCACCACCTCCCTCCACCACCGCCATCACCTCAGGCCACTCCCACCGCCTCCAGCATCGCCTCCGTCTCCACCGCCTCCGTCTCCACCGCCGCCGCCGCCTCCACCACCTCCGACCACTTCCGCCTCCGCCTCTGCCACCGCCGCCTACACGGACCGGAAGCGTCTACTACTTCCGGTCCATCGGCGCATTACCTGGCTTGGTCACGTGACTAACGACGCGGCGGTGCGTCCCGTGGCCGGTTTTTACGTCATTCGGCAGACAAACGACAGTCATCTGCAAGTAAAAACAGCCGCATTGTGTACGGCCATGTCGGCTGGAGATAGCCGGGGCAGATGCTCACGGGATGACCCCACCGCTCACATTCTGAGCGGTGGGGTCGCCCTGCCTTGTGAGGAAGACGGGAGGAAACCTTGATAGGAGGGTGTAGGGAACAGGGCGCAGGGCGGAGGCCGCATGGATGGCATCACTCTCACGTCACGAATGATCAGTCAGGCGGGCGGAGGGTGTTTTTGCATGCCTCTGTCGGCTGCCCTACACTCGGTGAGATCGGAGGCGCATACCGTGATCCCCGGATAGCCGTTATCAGGCCCAATCAACGGCGGCGGCCCAGGAAGGCGGCAATTATCCTCGATGAAACAACGGGCGAGGTCCGATCGCCGCACTGGCCGGCGGTCATTAGACGTGTCGGCTCCTCCCCGCACGCCCTGGCAGGGAAGGCGACACGCCGTTTTTGTCCGTGAAATTGAGCTGACTTCCTGGCGGTCAAATTAAATCAGTCACGGTTTCTGGTGCCTTGGGTTTATTGACCAACATTTTGGTGGAGCTCCATCCGTACTAGCAGGGAAGGTGAAACCTAATGTGTGTTAATTCTGCATTACTTGTATCATTATAAATGCATTAATGATCACGAATTAGTCTATCCTATACAGGTGCTGCAGAGCCTGAGCAATGATCGCGCACATACGTCACAATAATCTCCATCGAAGTGACGCCAATAACCCAATAGGTCATCCAAGACGATCGGCTCTCCTGCTCTGTTGAGCTCATTTGCCATTGGTGCTGCCCAAACAGACCTAACCGACATGGGACCTCATCAGTCGTCGCACTGTGTGCTTGTCCCAGTGTATGTGCTCTGTTCCACCGACCCACCAGTGCCTAAATACGGAACCCATGACCAAACACACGGTATAATGGTGTAACGATGGATATGCAGGATGCGGCTGTAGCAGGGGACGTGAGGACCTCGTCTCATGTCAGACAGTTTATGCCGGGCGGGGTTTTCCCTCGGTTGCTGGACTGATGGATTGATCGCTTCACCCCCGCCCGCGATGCCGATCTGCGCCGGAGCAGCAGCGCAGCCTTGTAATAGAATTACTGCCGACGCCGTCTGGTCCGGCGAGCTTCTCTGGAACTGCTGGAGCCGACGTGACGTCATCTGGGCAATTTGGGCGACAATTGGTGCGCCTGGGAGACAACTGGTGCGCCTATCACGCGTGCGCTGTCATCTGACATCACCACGATACAGTGCCGCGCTCCGGTGCGCGCTCCGGTCCGCGGTGCATCCTCACCGAGATCAAATCAAATATTTTCGCAAAATCCACGCAAGCGGTCACATAGACTGTGATATACCTATTTTCACCGAGATCAAGCCAAACCTTTTCACACAACTCACTGGGGCGGTTACCCATCCTAAACCTTCCTGGAAGCGACGTCTTGAAACCGCCCGTCATCCGTCGTCAGCCCTCGTCATCGTCATCCGTCACCCACCCGTCATCGTCATCCGTCACCCACCCGTCATCGTCATCCCTCACCCACCCGCCATCGTCATCCGTTACCCACCCGTCATCGTCATCCGTCACCCACCCGTCATCGCCATACGTCACCCACCCGTCATCGTCATCCGTCACCAACCCGTCATCGTCATCCGTCACGCTTCGTCTTCTGTTATCCGTCCCGCTTCGTCTCCCGTCATCCGTCCCGCTTCGTCTTCCTTCTTTCGTCCCGCTTCGTCTCCCGTCATCCGTCCCGCTTCGTCTTCCTTCATTCATCCCGCTTCGTCTCCCGTCATTCGTCCCGCTTCGTCTTCCGTCATTCGTCCCGCTTCGTCTTCCGTCATTCGTCCCGCTTCGTCTTCCTTCATTCATCCCGCTTCGTCTCCCGTCATTCGTCCCGCTTCGTCTTCCGTCATTCGTCCCGCTTCGTCTTCCGTCATTCGTCCTGCTTCGTCTCCCGTCATTCGTCCCGCTTCGTCTCCCGTCATTCGTCCCGCTTCGTCTCCCGTCATTCGTCCCGCTTCGTCTCCCGTCATTCGTCCCGCGTCGTCTCCCGTCATCCGTCCCGCTTCGTCTCCCGTCATTCGTCCCGCTTCGTCTCCCGTCACGGCGGCGCGCCCCTGCTGATCGGACCACGTGACGCCGGCCGCGGCCGACGCTCCCGGTCACGTGGTCGGCCTCGGATGGCCTGCGGCCCGGAACGGACGCCGTTTTGAGCGGCTGGTGTGACCTCGGGCAATACGACGCTTCCGATCCAGCCCGAGCCCGGCAGGTGGCGCCCCAGGCTACGGAAGCACTGCAGGGTGCGCCGAGCTGAGGGGAAAAAACCGGCGAAAACCTACTACTCAATTGTAGAAATTCCTGATTCTGTTTTTTTTTTAATCCTTCAATAGGTGTCAGTCAATCAGAGTTCGTCATGGGCTGGACTGGCCCTATGGACCATGGTCTGGGTCTGGGCTGGACTGGCCCTATGGACCATGGTCTGGGCCTGGGCTGGACTGGCCCTATGGACCATGGGCTGGACTGGCCCTATGGACCATGGGCTGGACTGGCCCTATAGACCATGGGCTGGACTGGCCCTATGGGCCATGGTCTGGACTGGCCCTATGGACCATGGTCTGGACTGGTCCTATGGACCATGGTCTGAACTGGCCCTATGGACCATGGTATGTGCCTGGGCTGGACTGGCCCTATGGACCATGGTCTGGACTGGACCTATGGACCATGGTCTGGACTGGCCCTATGGACCATGGGCTGGACTGGCCCTATGGACCATGGACTGGACTGGCCCTATGGACCATGGTCTGGACTGGCCCTATGGACCATGGTCTGGACTGGCCCTATGGACCATGGTCTGGGCCTGGGCTGGACTGGCCCTATGGACCATGGTCTGGACTGGCCCTATGGACCATGGTCTGGACTGGCCCTATGGACCATGGTCTGGGCTGGACTGGCCCTATGGACCATGGTCTGGGTCTGGGCTGGGCCTGGGCCGGGCATGGGCTGGACTGGCCCTATGGACCATGGTCTGGGTCTGGTCTGGGTCTGGGCCGGGCATGGGATGGACTGACCCTATGGACCATGGTCTGGGTCTGGGCTGGGCCTGGGCCGGGCATGGGCTGGACTGGCCCTATGGACCATGGTCTGGGTCTGGGCTGGGCCTGGGCCGGGCATAGGCTGGACTGACCCTATGGACCATGGTCTGGGTCTGGGCTGGGCCTGGGCCGGGCATGGGCTGGACTGGCCCTATGGGCCATGGTCTGGGTCTGGGCTGGGCCTGGGCCGGGCATGGGCTGGACTGGCCCTGTGGACCATGGTCTGGGTCTGGGCTGGGCCTGGGCCGGGCATGGGCTGGACTGGCCCTATGGACCATGGTCTGGGTCTGGGCTGGGCCTGGGCCGGGCATGGGCTGGACTGGCCCTATGGACCATGGTCTGGGTCTGGGCTGGGCCTGGGCCGGGCATGGGCTGGACTGACCCTATGGACCATGGTCTGGTTCTGGGCTGGGCCTGGGCCGGGCCTCAACTTTAAGGAAGTCACTGGGCTCTGGATGGGCTTGGGCCTGACAATTTTGAAGTAATGCGCGCGTCACGTCGTACAAGCTCAGGTCAGAGCTAACACATATTTTAACCAGCAGTTCACTTACACAGCAACACACTCTTGCTGTGGCTGTGGCTTTTTGTTTTTTTGGTTAGCATAGTTGGTTAATTGTTTCACATTTATAGTATACAAGTAAATATGCTTGGATAATGCTTGCAAATTTTGTGAAAATAATGATACGCTTAATCTGAACGGGCCGGACCGGGCCTGGGCCTCAATATTATGAATTTGACCGGGCCTGGTCCGGGCCTGGGTTTGGTGTTCATGGGCCTGGGCCGGGCTGGGCTAGGGGTTGGTGGGCCCGTGACGAACACTGCAGTCAACCCAAATCTTTCGAGGTTCGATCGCTTTAAACCGATGAACACCTTCTATGTGCTGTTTTTCGTAGCATAAATTCAAAGGCGTCGCAATGACAATGGTGTAGCAAGATTCCTTCTATTTTTCACCGCTGGCGCCGGGGCCGGTGGGACAGGCTCGGTCGATGGTTGGGCTGCTGGCAGGACCGCAGGGGGTCGGGGGGGGGGGGGGGGGAGGACGCCATGGCGTCGGATGTCGCTGGTTGTTGGCGATTTGGACCAGCTGGCCAGTTTACGGTCCAAGTCTGCGGGGCGTGGGCGCGTGCAGGGCTCGGCAGACGCCCTGCAGACGCCATGTCGGTCAACAGATGGGGCGCTCATAGATAGGTCATTAGAGGGCTTCTGTAATACCAGCTGTCTACTCTGTCTATGTGAAGCGTCTATGTGAATTTAACCTGCCTATGTGAATTTATCCACAGGGCCACAGGAATTCAATCCTTTCAATACCTTTTTTCTGGAAAAGCGCGTGAATATGTCTAATATAAGAAACAACCTCTAACATAGGCGAATATCGCCTTAAATGCAATGTGCTAAGCTGACGCGACTTGAGATATTTATATCGGCATGTAATAAATGTGCGGCCAATAACGGCAGCGGGTGACTGTTGTTGTTGACAACCATAGAAGCCGTGACAGTCGTCTGATTTTGCCTATATCTCCATCGCTGGCGTGTCGTTAGTCGTTAGAGGGGAATGGAGGGGTGCGAGAGACAGAGCTGATTAACGTCCCCCGGTCCTGTACAGGGGGAGAGAGGGGAGACATTATTGGCCTAATCTAGATGGACTTCAGGGGAGGGGTGAGCACGGGTCGTATTTGTAATGATGGCTGCTACTGATCGGCTGCTGGCAATACAGCTGAAACAGGTTGCATGTGTTAGACCATCGTCCAACACACGTAACTTGTTTCAGCTTTCTTGTCAGCAGCCGATCAGCCACTATTCGAAAATTGCTGGTCCGTTCTTGACCGAGAACACTATTTTTCGCATATAAATGACATTGCTCAAGACGTAACACTGCGAGGTTTCGTCCCCGAATTTCTCTGTATTTCCCCATATCTCACTGTTTCGCTGTTGTGTTGCCATGAAGCTATTCCAGTGGCTGCCCTTGTCATTCCAGTGGTTGCCTTTGCCTGATCTCTGTCTCGTCAATACTGTGCATAGCATATTGACCTCAGCCTTGTGTGCCGACACCACCTGAGGTCCGGCCACAAACTGCCAGCGCCCTATCCCTCAACTAAGACCACCCGTAATCGCATTGTTATACGTCTGTGCTGCACGGGGTAGAGTGGCGAGCGGCTGTCATTTTGACAGCCACTCACGCACTTCTGCGCTGGCGTGTAACCTGGCCATTGAAACGGGGGGGGGGGGGGGGCTTCGATGGGATAATTGGTCTCTCTGGTGTATAAACACACTGTTGCCCTTCTGTAGGGTTAATTGGTTGATGAACATGGAGGGTGGCCAATTGTTGGGAATTGATATCGATTGCTTGCCATATGTAACAAGAATAGCACACATATGGCTAATTGTTTTGTATATTAATATTAACGTGCTGGGATTTCTACCTTGCAGAACTTGTAATACCCTAAGTTTTCAAAATGGCTTCAAATTTCTTTGTTGGCGTGCCAATCTTCGCTACCCTAACAAAGTGACCTGACGGAAGTTCCGCTTACCAAGTTCGCATGCCCAAACTTTGTCGATATTGTGCACCTTGAATAGTTTGTGCATTAGCAAAATAATTTACGAGAATATACCTACTCATATCATCCCTCACACGGTTGTGTCTTGTGTTTCAGTTCTTCAACCTGATCAACTCGAACGACCTGGTGTCGATAACATTGAAGCAGGCTGAGGGTACCGTGTTCGCCCCCACCAATGACGCCCTGGAGAAGTTCAAGGGAACGCGCAACACCAAACTCATCATGTACCACATAGGTAAGTACTGACGTGAAAACGTCGGTCATAACGTTCTACAAAATTTCGGGAAATAAAATCGTTCAATGAAAAAGAACGTATAACGTGTTTGTATATATGGGCCTACAGGTTAATGTCCAAGAACTACAAGGATCCGAGAACAAAACTGAAATGAATGAATCGACGATGGAAGAAATTCAACAGCTTCCGAGCGTGCATAACAAGGTTATGATGAAGCTTTCATCTGTCAAACGGCAGCGCCAGCCGTTGGCGCTCATTATCCCTGCCGCCAGCTGCCAGCTGCCGCGGTCGTCACGGCCGGCCTGTTCTCCGATCCGTCACCTGACCGGGACCGATCGATCCATTCCGCTTCACTCACACCTGACTAGTCAGGCCGGAAGCAACCGTGATTGCAATCACAGCGCGACGGTGCTATGCTCGCGGTTCCGTAACAGCAGCCTGCCTCGCCGTGCCGCCGCTCTCTAGCTTACCTGCCCGTGTTGTCTTCAACGCTGGGGTGCGGGGCTGTGGGGCGGTAACCCTTCGGGACGTGCACTATCACGTTATGGCGCCTCCCGGTTTATCCCGCGGGGTTATACCTGTCCACCGCCGCGGAGCCGCGGGGCCTCAGTCCCGGGGGAGGTTCGGTGCCCCCCCCCCCCCCCCGAGTCAGATCGACCGATGGCGGCGCTGCTGAGTCGTTACTGCGACGGCCGACGGGGCGTGCTGGTCCGACCCTGTTTGTCGGACGGGTGTATCGATCCTGTGTCGGTCGGTACCCGCCGTGTACCGGGCAGACTGCCCTCCGGCACTCACTGCCCCGGCAGGCAGCAGTCAGACCACGTGACCGCCGGCACGTCATGTGTTATTAGGTCACGTGATCAGCGTTGGGGGCATATTTTCAGCGGTTGGTCGTGTGTGTGTGTGTGTGTGTGTGTGTGTGTGTGTGTGTGTGTGTGTGTGTGTGTGTGTGTGTGTGTGTGTGTGTGTGTGTGTGTGTGTGTGTGTGTGTGTGTGTGTGTGTGTGTGTGTGTGCGTGCGTGCGTACGTGCGTGCGTGCGTGCGTGCGTGCGTGCGTGCGTGCGTGCGTGCGTGCGTGCGTGCGTGCGTACGTGCGTACGTGCGTACGTGCGTGCGTGCGTGCGTGCGTGTCTGGTCAATGGTCATATGACTATCGGAAGTCACCAAAGAGAGCCGATAATGAGAATCGACGCGACAGCGTTTTTTTGTTGCCGGGTGGGGAAGTATCGCGTGATAGATCAAATAACATAAGTGGCCGTCATAATAACAATTTGTATGTGGATGGATAGACTGGGGAGGGGTTTTTCTGGATCCGTCCCAGGAGCATTTGCTGGTAGCTTGGATCAATGTTAGTGTGGCTTTGCTGTAATTGTGATATTTGTTTCATCCCCGCAGACGGCGTCACGTAATGTATTGGTGATACCTCACTATCCAGACGCCTTTAGACCACCGCAGAAATTAAACCTTTCTCACCATCTTTTCGTAAACAAAGCAGTTAGAAACTAGAAAACCCATCCCATTGCATCCTAAAGAGTTATTAAAGCCACTAATTTTGTTTGTTCAACCGAGTGATATTTTAAGCGGGACGCTTCCGCTGCAGGTCATGTGAGGTATGCTTGGTGAGCTGGGTTCCTAAATTGTCCATGATAAGTTGATAACAGTCAACCTTCTCCACCTTTACACATTCACTTTACGGCCATGTTTCACTTCACACGAGTGGACGCGTTCTTTCAGCGATATATCCGGCGCGCGCCGGTTGTCGGTTATCTCCGTGTGTGTCACTGCAGTCTCCGACTTCTCCGCCTGGTGACAGTGCATTGCGGAACAGTATCCAGCCGATGGCAACTTAATTACTGAATGTCGCTGTGTCTTGCGAATCTGGGTGAATATATTTGACGTCCTATACGTCACATATTATTTCGATAGTATTCGATATCCGATATAATCCGACGTCCAGTCCTAGCTAAAAAAAACAGTGCGGTGTTTCGACAGCCACCTTTTAGAATCCATCTGCAAATGATGCCCTCGCACACCCTCCTGACTGGCACCCAAGCTCTCCGGTGACCTGACCTCCCCTGCCACCAGTGAACCGCGCCATGACCTCTGACCAGCTGAGGGGCAAACACTCGGAGGGCACCACCATGAAGGGCAGTCAGAAGATCTTCTTCACCGTACAGAAACGGCGAGGCGGTGAGGACGACATCTTCGTCAACAACGCCAGGATCGTCACCAGAGACCTACCCGCTACGTCCGGCGACGACTCCAACCAGGTCGGTTTATATGATGCCGTAGGTGATGTGATTGATAGGAGTGCAATACATAATACTTTAGGAGCTCTTGGAAGATAGATGACACAACGTATGAATGAAGAAGATATGAATCTGATTGTTTGTATGCATGTCTCTTCGGTAATCGTTCAATAAATGACATTTTCACTTTAAAGGGACACTCTCACATTAACATTAGTTTTGAGTTGAGGTAGCCACATTGTTGTATTTGTATTGAAATTAAGTCGGGTAGCAGTTAAAACAACCACAAAGGTCTAATCGAAAAGAAATTCGAGCTTGGTCTTGACAATTGTAACGAATACACCCTTCGTGTATTTGAATAGGGGGTTAAAGCCGATGACGTCACCTCTCTTTACCAAATGGTGATAATAGTCAACTTTTTTAAGGTGAACCTAGGATATATTTGCTACGTTTCAATGGTTTGGTAATGGGTTTGTTTTGTATTCAAAGCGCCAGAATTCTCTCGAAATAATTGTGCCCATACTTTGGCAGCGTAAAGGATTTCTGTGTAGCTCTCTAGAGCTCAATATGACGTTCATTAACCCAAATATTAAAACTCAACTTTTATGAAATTGAGCACTGTTTGCAAGAAACAAATGTCATAGTCGTGTTCGGCAGCAATTACTTTATATTTTGCACCACAAGTGGCGTACATTTGACAACTTTTGGGAAGGTGGGACAGTCCCTTTAATAGATAATGTATATATTGCTAACGGCGCTTGTAATATTTGCTATTTCAGTACCTTCACGTCGTCGATGAAGTGCTGGAGCCCACCATTCCCAACAACGGCAACTCTATGCTCTACAACCCCAACGCGCTGAATCTGTTGAGCAATTCCGTCAGATACGGATTGGGAGAGACCACTATCCAGTAAGATTGCCCCTTGTGTTAAGGTGTACGGTGTACCTAACGGTGTACCCCCCGCTAATTCCGTCAGATACGGACTGGGTGAGATCACTATCCAGTAAGATTGCCTCTTGTGTTAAGGTGTACGGTGTACCTAACGGTGTACCCCGCTAATTCCGTCAGATACGGACTAGGAGAGACCACTATCCAGTAAGATTGCCCCTTGTGTTAAGGTGTACGGTGTACCTAACGGTGTACCCCGCTAATTCCGTCAGATACGGATTGGGAGAGACCACTATCCAGTAAGATTGCCCCTTGTGTTAAGGTGTACGGTGTACCTAACGGTGTACCCCCCGCTAATTCCGTCAGATACGGATTGGGAGAGACCACTATCCAGTAAGATTGCCCCTTGTGTTAAGGTGTACGGTGTACCTAACGGTGTACCCCCCGCTAATTCCGTCAGATACGGACTGGGTGAGACCACTATCTTGTAAGATTGCCCCTTGTGTTAACCCTATTTGTAACAGGGGGGGGGGGCGGATCCGCCCCCCCCCCCCTCATGTTTTTCGCAGATATCTCCAGAACGGCTGGGAGCAGGCCCATGAAATTTTGGGACTTTTCATAGAATTGAACTCCGCATTTGGAGTCAAAATTTTGAGTTCTTAACCTGAACAGAGGCGGTTCCAGGGCACAGTTTTTGGGTGGGTTCGGAGGCGACATTTGGCGATAATACGGAAATGCAATCTTCACGGTTTCTTCCTAACTACATCAAGTATGAAGGAGTTACATCGACTTACGGTGATTGCAACAAGTGAAAATTAGTTGAAGTCAATGAAATATCATAAAAATTGCATGGCAGAGGCGGTTTCAGGGGCTTGAAAGGGGGGGGGGGGGGGTTCCAGGAAGTATTCAATGCTTGGCGGGAAGCCAATAGAGCAATGTAAGAGGCATTTATAGCTATCAAGATGTAAAAGATAGCTTCTGCTTCCATTATTTGCATAATTTATTACATATAGAGTTTCAGGGGCGTGTTCAGGAACATGAAAAGGGGGGGGGGGTGACTGGCATGGTGATAACGATATGCCAGCGATAACGGCGCAATATACGTTTAGCTTATACTAATATATGCACATATGAGACCAGAAAAGGGAATAAAGTCATTTTTTTTGCAGAGGCGCGCTCAGGAATGGAAGAAAGGGGGTCATATTATTGCAAGGAAACTAAGAGGCATGGGCGTACAATGACATAACATACTGCAGTTTTGGGATGAAACACGCACCACAGACTACTCTACGAACGATTATAAGATAATAGGCGAGTCCAGGTAGGGTAAAAAGGGGGCTAAGCAATGTTAATTGAAGTTGTAAGTAAAATAGTCACTGTCGACTAGTTAGTATCATAATAGCGGATAATATACTTATCAAAAGGTCTTGCGCCGCCACAGTTTAGATCCTGGATACGCCTATGATGAAGTACAACATGCAAAAACGAACTATCTACGATCAGTAATATATTTATAGTGCTGGGTAGCAACTTGTCAGCGGTTAATACTTTTCCCAATTTTACCCCCTTTTTCACTAACCTGGTACCGCCTATGGCAAACAATAGTACTTATAACTGTTTTTCTAATGTCTCAATCACATACCATTTCATTTATCAAAAAACAACATTAAAAATGGTTTTATTACGCATTTACTTCACCCCCATATTGAGTGACCTGCACACGCCTATGATTTTTGAATTTTCCAAAGTCACCGTCATATATCAATTTCCAATTCAATTTCTATCGATTCCTATTAGTTGTGTTAAAATCGGTCGATAAACATGAAGGCTATGTTGGATCAAAAATACCACTAAAATTTGTAGTTTTTTCCCCCCTGTTGCCCTCCTATCCCAAATGTATATTTTTGTATTATTTATAAATGTAGATCGTGTTGAGGGGAACCAAACACCGTTTAATTTTTGAAAATCGGACGGGTAGATCTCGAGATCTCCGGGGGGGGGGGGGGGGCGGAATCCGCCCCCCCCCCCTGTTACAAATAGGGGTAGCCAGGAGCCTGTTACAAATAGGGTTAAGGTGTACGGTGTACCTAACGGTGTACCCCCCGCTAATTCCGTCAGATACGGATTGGGAGAGACCACTATCCAGTAAGATTGCCCCTTGTGTTAAGGTGTACGGTGTACCTAACGGTGTACCCCGCTAATTCCGTCAGATACGGACTGGGTGAGACCACTATCCAGTAAGATTGCCCCTTGTGTTAAGGTGTACGGTGTACCTAACGGTGATGCACAGAACACTCGCTGAATGTTCATGTGAACCAATGGGAGGCACGGCGTTATTTTTACCACCAGGCGGCGGCCGGCGCACATGTCGTGCGGGCCGATAGCGGTGTGCGGGGGTGTATTGCCACGGTTCAGTGAACCGTGTCACTCAGCAACGCTGAAACTCAGCAACTACATAGGCTAGATACTTTATTCTTTCACCATTTGAAAGCTACGCTCTTGTGGGGGTGCCGTTTCGACTTTCATACCGATCGGGCCCAAAGAAGGCCCATGAGGGCCCAAAGAAGATCCGAAAACGCTACTGCCACGCTGAAACTCAGAACCTATCAGAGATAGCAACACGGGACCTGCACCAATCGACACGGCGTCGTCGGAAACGGTGCCGGATTGCCTTTCATACTGATTGGGCCCAAAGAAGGCACACCAGGGCCCAAAGAAGGGCCAAACACGCAAAAACGCTCGCATAAGTCGCCGTGCAATCGGCCCGACCGACTTGAGTGACATCTTGCGGCAGGATTTCTAAACTTTCAAGCGTTGCCTCCCATTCAAGTTTGTGTTTAGTCGATTGCCTATCGAAATCGTGTTAACTTTGCCGCCCGTAGAACTGGTATTGCCAGTTGCAATGTCATGACTTATTACACCGTGGATGGCTTCTGTACGTCAGAAACGATGGGGCCGATAATAATTTCCCACGACTTTTTCATGGTTCCGTCGATTTAGAAAATTCACCGGGTAAATCGATAGGCTTACGATGTGTTGTCCTATGTATTGTCGTGGTCTTCATGCGTCATATTTTGTGTATGACAGGAAGTTCTACCAGAAGGTGCAGCAGCTGGATAAGACTGGTGTGTTCAGCACAGGAGGATTCCACACTTACTTCATTCCAGTGGACACAGGAATGGAGGTAGGTGACAGGGGAGGGTTCCACACTTACTTCATTCCAGTGGACACAGGAATGGAGGTAGGTGACAGGGGAGGATTCCACACTTACTTCATTCCAGTGGACACAGGAATTGAGGTAGGTGACAGGGGAGGATTCCACACTTACTTCATTCCAGTGGACACAGGAATGGAGGTAGGTGACACGGGAGGATTCCACACTTACTTCATTCCAGTGGACACAGGAATGGAGGTAGGTGACAGGGGAGGATTCCACACTTACTTCATTCCAGTGGACACAGAATGGAGGTAGGTGACACGGGAGGATTCCACACTTACTTCATTCCAGTGGACACAGGAATGGAGGTAGGTGACAGGACATTAATTAGTTTGAGATGAAGTGATCCAAGTGGAGGTATTCACATTGCAGCAATGAACTTCATACAGCAGTGCAGCAGTAAGTCCAATCCTGTACATCCTGTACATACCTCGGGCAGCCACCGGCCTTTCCCTACTGAGGAACCGCATCCCTGCCGTCTCCGTGTCTGCCATGTTGGTGTCATTTGGTCGTAATGATCAGGGCACAGGACCGGACAGAGATCGATTATGATGGTGGACGTTACTGGTGGCATATGACCATAATAGGGAACCATTAAACGAACGACCGTTTGGCGGTAGAACAACTGGGAGGATCGATAATCATCTAATTGTTATGATAGGCCACATGATTATTTTGTGGTAGAACAACCGTCATATTCGATTAGCACGACTGGTGGTATAGATGTTGTCGAATATGTTTATTAGTTTCTTGTTTGCCCAATTGATACGCTTTATGTGACTTCCCCCTATTCTCATGTGGAACTGCGGCTGCGGCTCGTGCCATTTCGATATTGGTGATTACTGGTACAGGGCGAAACAATGCGCCAGCTGGCATATAAACTGACCTGGTGACGCATGTTCTGTCCTGTTCAAAGGTTCCCTGTCCCGCTTTGTCTTTTTCTGACCCGCGATAACGTTCGCTGCAATGATGCCGAACCTTGCCATAATCTTCTGTGACCTGCTCTAACCCACTATCGCCTGTTGTGGCCTCCTATACCATTCTGTGACCTCTGATGACCTGCTCTAACCCACTATCGCCTGTTGTGGCCTCCTATACCATTCTGTGACCTCTGATGACCTGCTCTAACCCACTATCGCCTGTTGTGGCCTCCTATACCATTCTGTGACCTCTGATGACCTGCTCTAACCCACTATCGCCTGTTGTGGCCTCCTATACCATTCTGTGACCTCTGATGACCTGCTCTAACCCACTATCGCCCGTTGTGGCCTCCTATACCATTCTGTGACCTCTGATGACCTGCTCTAACCCACTATCGCCCGTTGTGGCCTCCTATACCATTCTGTGACCTCTGATGACCTGCTCTAACCCACTATCGCCTGTTGTGGCCTCCTATACCATTCTGTGACCTCTGATGACCTGCTCTAACCCACTATCGCCCGTTGTGGCCTCCTATACCATGCTGTGACCTCTGATGACCTGTCCCGTCAGGGCGTGGAGGACGAGGTGGACCGGGTGGTGGTGGACGGCCACATGATCCCGGACAAGGTGCTCTTCACGCGCACCATGGGCAACGACAGCTACGAGACGATGGCGTTCGGGGACATGCTGAAGGTGACGGCGCAGCTGCGGGACCAGCCCTACCCGGAGAAGACGGCTGGCTCGTTCTGTGAGTACCGGGCTGTGGTGCCTGCGGGGGATCAGTGTACAGAGCGGTATGGAGAGTGGCGTAGGATATGCAGGACAGATTCGATGGTTGGTTTGTTTGTGCTTAGTTAACCCTCGCCCGCGTAGGGCAAAATCACTACGTGTTCGGGTAGGGGTGGGGTGGGGGTGGGGGGGTGGGGGTGGTACGACCCCCCTTAACGTTTCGCCCTAATTGAGCTAGAGCTTCGAGACAAAGACGAGCGTGTTGCTTGTGACGTGAGGAAGCACTGATATCCGATTTTAAGGTCTTGGGTCATTAGGTGACCTCTGAGGTCATATCAATGACCCAAAAGTCATACAAATTGTAAATGCGTATAAATTGAATTTTATTAAGCTAGAATCGTGAATGAGCATATCATAATGCTTAATGGGTGCCAAATTCGTCACCAGCGTCAAAAGATGTCCTACAAACTGACAAATTCCAAAAAGGTCATGTCAGGTCATTTGAGGTCAGTGACCTCGGGCTCGGTTGACCTTTGGAACCGCATGACCCCAGTGGAACATATAATTATGTAAAATGGATCCCAAATTTGAAATCAGCGTCACAAAATGTCCTAGAAACCGCCAGAAGCCCAAAAAAGTCATCTACGGTCATCGGAGGTCAATGACCTCAGTTGACCTATGAAAAGGTCAATAGACGTCACAATCTCAGTGGAAACCACAACTGTCACCTGGAAACATCTGTACATATGCTCATGAACAACAAACACTCGGAAACTGCACAAGTTACAAGCATCGATACTGTGGGACGCCAGTTGCGCCTGACATGACCTTGAGAAACAGGTCATAGGTCACAGGTCATGTGGGTTAGAAATTCACAATTTTAAGGGTATGTGGAATTTTTTTCAAAAGTAGGGTACTGAAAGTTCCATCGAAATCTATTGGAAACTACGCGAGTTATTCCATAAAAACAAACGAGGGGGCGGGGGCATCCACCCTTACCCGGGCGAGGGTTAAGTTTTGGCAGTAATGCTAGATTTTCAAATGCTCTGTGAAATTCAAGACAATTATCGCAATAATTTCTGACTTTTCCCTTTTTCCTGACTTTCTCTTGATGTGTGGTGCTGACGTCAGCAATGGTTTTTCCTCACTTACATGGTGCGTGGTGGTGGTGACGGTGCCGCGTTCATTGACAAGAGTTAAAGGGAAATAATGGCCTTTCGATTTTGTTAGCAACATTTTTTTTTGGCTACCGTTATGGTACTAAAATGATGTGATCTAAATTTAAGAATTAAATACAATTACTCCCTAATTCAAAGTTGGAAGTTTGGAAAAATTAAAAAGCAAGTACATGTACTTCTTAAAGAGTTCAACATCGGTATTTTCCCTCCACTATTGGAAAGCGACACATCTGGCGCTTTTGTATCAATCTGTTCAACGTTGTTGAATGGGCACTTCTAAACAAATCGCCGACACTAAATAGGTCGCCGTCGATGTGCATCGATGAGCTTCCGATTTCATTGCCAGTTTTTGTATTGTTTGTTAATTTTTTTTTCTCGGGAAAAATGATTATTTTTCATGATAATATAAAGCATAGTGTTATATACAGCCAAACTATACCAAACTCCTAATGTTGAAAATATATGAAGCAATTAAAACAAAAATTGAGGGTCGCAACCACTAACTAGGCCGCCGTTATATGCATCAGTTAACTGCTAATTTGGTTACCTTTTTATTCAATGGCTGTTAATTGTAGAGGATCGTCGGGCATATAATCACAACAAGTAGAACGCAAAATATATTTTCCACACCATTGCGTAAAATGCAATACGAAAAAAAAACCGGAGTTTGATGGAAACCGAAAAGTACTTGCAAATACCGGTCGTTAAAAGTGTGGAACGCTTATCAAGTTTAACTTGAAATATCTCGCGGAAGGAATTTTTATAGGCAAAATGCGATGAATGTTCATCATAGGTTAGCCTCGTCTGTCGATTTCAAGTGCTAACTCCATTTTCGTGGAAAAAGTAATTATTTCCCTTTAAATATTTTATATTAGCCGTTTTCACGAAGGATTATCGCGCTGAAAAGATTCTGAAAAGTTTCGGTAAAGTTTTTAAAAGTTTTGGTATAAAAGTCTTAGTATATTATACATTCCAAGAAATAAATTACTATGAATAAATATAATAAATACATACAATGAATTACTATAAATAAATCACTAAGAAATTTATATTTATTCGAAGTTTGGTGTCCTAACAACCTTGCGCGTGATTCGGTGGCTGCCTGCATGTTGTCACACGTCAGGTCAGTGACGTCACACGCCACACGTCAGGTCATGATGGTCAGTGATTATTCAGCCTTCTCACTGTTCTATAAATGAGATAGAAATACTTCGTTGCCGGACGTCATCAATTTCCCAGAATTACGTGAGCATTGCGAAAAACGCCGTTGGTGCCTTTTTCTGCTATGGTTTCCGTTTGACTCACGCATCTCCAGTCTCACTGTGCCTACATATATTCCAGTTCACCTGAACAGTCAATGTGCAACTATCTCTCTGAATCACTATATTGTTCAACAACGTTTCAACCTTCACATGGGATGGCGGACGACCCCAACCCCCCGTATCAACTCAGACTGACCCCTCTCCGCCTCAGCTCTCCTGTCTCCTGACCTTTACTCGTCGCTGGCCTCATCTCCAGATGAGATTCAGAGCCGCACCCTGCTGGGCGACGCGGAGCACCACGACGGCTCCGTGCTGGCCAAGATCATCAAGCCCAACATCGCGGTGGAGAACGGCGTCATCCACCTGATCGAGAAGCCGCTGATGGTGATGAAGAACTCTGCGTTCGAGATCATCCAGGTGCGACTCTCATCTCAAATGTTCCACTTCTGCGACTCACCTCGGATGTTATTTTTTTTCTGTCTCATCGGCTTACGGTGTTATGAATCGGCCATTATTGTTCATTGCAGTAGATTACGTGTTTCTCTAATGCGCTTTGATCTGCGCTCAATGGCTAATGCGCAATTAACATAACCATTCCCCAAATTAATATTCCCGGTACGGAAACAATGTCAAATATCATTATTTCAAAGTGTCAATGTCATTTGTCCAATGTCAATGTCAAATAAAATTATTCGCATAATTTTAAAACAATACTCCCGTTACGGAAACTTACACATTAGCGTTTAAGCTCTCTTACTACGTACTTCACACTTATCACCAAATCCCTCTTTGGGGAAAGGATTTCCTTGGCATTTTAAAAACGAATCAGCGTCTTATTAACGAGTTTCCAGAGACGAGCTACCAGTGGTGGAACTTTATGAAATCGGTGGGGGGGGGGGGGGCAACGGCCGAATGCTCAAATTGAAACTAAATGTCCAATACTACATATATAATATATATAAAGTAAAAAGCGTAATTATTATATAATGTACTTACTATTAAACTATTACAATTATTACAATTATGGAGCCGTTTTGTCCGTTTTATACCGTACAAAAATATATTAAAAAATCCCCCCAATTTCTATCTTTCAGCACATAAAATTGACAAATTACTAGTTAAGTGAAATTGATCTTTCGGTCATATCTTCTTTCGTTTTGTAAAGGACAGCAACACAATTTATAATCCATAAAATGTTAAATTATCGCCATCGGAGGCCAATTAAAAATGCATCTAAAACAAACACGTTGTCCATACATAATCCTCACATGACAGCCGGAGTCGGCATAATTTAACAGACTCCAACTCCGGAAAAATACCGACTCCAATAAACTAACATTCCGACTCCGAGTCTGCAAGACTGCTTCCGACCGACCAATGGCTCTCTCAGCTCGGCTAAGGGCTCTCCAGAATGACCGAGAGCTCTCTCAGACTGAAACAGGGCCCTCTTAGGTATGCTAATCGCCCTCTTAGACAACCATAAGGCCCTCTCAGACCGGACGGTGGTCATGTCTGGTCGACCGATAATCCTCTCAAAGAAGCAGAGGGTCCTCTCTTAGGGACTTACGGCTCTCTTAGGTCGGAAAAGCGCCCCCCCCCCCTGGGACGATTGAGGATTCTTTCTGACTGGCAAACGCACCTCTCAGACAGGCATACTCTTCGGCCTGACAGACTCTTCTTCAGACTTCAGACTCTTCGACCTGACAAAAGTCATTTCAGAACGACAAGGAACCTAAGGCTCCAAGGCCTGGAAAATACCGTCTCAAACCAACTGAGGCCCCTCTCAAACCGCCGGGCTCTTTCCGGCCTAGACAATGGCCCTCTTAGAGCAGACTGGGGCCCGCTCAGGCCTGGCAAGAGCCACTCGAGCCGATGGATCGCCCTCTCAAGTCGACCGAGAGCCCCCTAAGGCCGGCAAAAGAGCCCCACAGGCTCACTAGGGACCCCTGCAGGCCGACTAAGGGACCCCTGCAGGCCGACTAAGGGCCCGTCAGGCCGACCGAGGGCCTCTTCAAACTGACCTCAGGCACCTCAGGCCGAAAAAGGGCTTCCTCAAGTCGACCAAGGGCTCCTCAAGCCGACCGAGGGCCCTTCATACCGACTGAGAGCCCCCTAAGGCCGTCAGGGGACCACCTCAGGTAAACCGAGGGCCCCTTCAGGCCACCCGAGAGCCCCTCATGCCGACCAAGGGCCCCTCAGACCGAAATAGACCCTTCAAGCTGGCCGAGGTCCCCTCAGGCCGAACGAGAGCCACTCAGGCCGACCGAGGGTTCCTCAGTCCCACTGAGTCCCCCTCAAGCTGACCGAGGTCCCCTCAGGCCAAACGAGAGCCACTCAGGCCAACCGAGGGTCCCTCAGGCCCACTCAGGGCCCCTTCACGCCGACCGAGGTTCTCTCAGGCATACCGAAGGCCACTCAGGCCGACATACGGGCTCTTAGTCCAAAGACCCTTTCAAGCCGACCGATTGGCCCTAAGGCCAAACAAGGACTCTTCATGCCGACTAAGGGCCCCTGAAGCCGACCGAGGTTCACTCAAGCCGAACGAGGGCCCCCTCAAGTCTACCGAGGGCCCCCTCAGACCAACCGAGTTACCCTCTAGGCCGGTCGAGGCCCCTCAGGCCGACTTAGGCCCCCTCAGGCCAACAAAGGGCCCCTCAGACCGACAAAGAGACCCTCCGGCCCAGCAAAAGCTCCTCAAGCTGCCCAAGCCGGCCGAGATTCCCTCAAGCCGATCGAGGGCCACTTAAGTCGACCGAGGGCCCCTCAGGCCGACCGAGTTCCCATCCAGGCCGACAGAGGATCCCTGATGCCGACCAGGCCGACTGAGGCTCCCTCAGGCCGTCAGGGGAACCCTCAGGCCGAACAATGGCTCTTCAGGCCGATTGGGACCCCTCAGGCGGACGAAGGACTCCCTCAAGTCGACGGAGTGCACTCAGACCGACCGAGCTCCCCTCCAGGCCCAACGAGGCCCGCTCAGGCCGACCAAGAGCTCCCTCAGGCCGACTTCGGTTAACCTCCTGGAGGGGCCATTGCCCCCTAGGCCCCCTGACCACGTCCGCCACGATGGCCCGATACCCTTTGATAGCCCGGTCCTCTCGATGTTCCTCCGTATCAAACGTATTATGTTAGCACGGATGTTGGATATTTAGGATATTTCAAAATCAGGGAGCCAAAAAGGCTGCATTAAAGGAAATAGTTCACCTTCAACATTATTTTTAAACTGAGATAGCAGTTTTGTAGCCCGTGTTGGGAAACCCTTATCTGCAAGTTTTCTCGACTGAAAAGACTCTCCAGCCGAATATATTTGAGTTTTTGGCGAAGGAATGTGGTGCAAAAGAATGGCGTTCTGGTTATAGCCCGAGCAGAGGCTATACCATCAGCCAATCAGCTTGCAGCTGGTGCTAGCAAGCGAATCGCCGGCCGCCGGTTGGCATATCTCCAATGCGAGTCTATCTTTACGCGACTACTTTCGAATCTGATTGGCTGAACCATTTTTTACATTCGCGTGACGTCAGGACTCTGACTCAGAGAGTATGCATATAGTTTTGATAAACAATACAAATGTACGGCCTTCTGTCCTGAATCGTCGCGATATAAGGCCATTTTTGACAATATAAAAAGAAATTGTATTAACAAATATAATCAAATCGTGTTGGGTATTTTTTTTTCCAAGGTGAACTATTTCCTTTAACTATCAGGCATAGCCCCTATGCCAGGCAAACAATACATTTACAAAACAAATCATTGAACACCATTTAAATAGAGCACCCCGATGGCTAATTGTTTATGCTCCCCCTCCGCTATTCGCTAACTTGAAGTCTGAACGTTTGAACCTTGTATCTACGGACTTGTTAGCAGAAGATAATCCTTGCTACCAACTTATCCATGACATCATAATCGAAAAAGCAGTCGCAGATGGAATCACAATGCTCGTATACTTCTAAGATGGAATCACATCTTGATGTAATGAAATACGCAAAATTCAAAACAGAACAATCTGTACGAGTAGTCCTTGAAATTTTGGGAGGGCACAAATTTGGCAAAACATTGGGGGGCCCGGAGCACCATTGGGGGGGGGGGGGGGGGCTCAGCTCAGCATTGGGGGTCCCGGGCCCTCCCAAAGAGATATAAAGTTCCGCCCCTGCGAGCTACTGTGCATCTTGCGTCAATGCGCTCTCAGAGAAAATTAAAACCATTGGTATAAACAAGGTGAGTGAACCTCCCATTTGACATATTCGCGTTTCCATGAACGTGTTTCCGCTCGTGTGTGGTTATTTTGTGTGGGTCTTACGATGTCTTCTCTCGGTTCTGACCACAGCTGTGTAGGTTTTACGATTTCTTCTCTCGGTTCTGACCACAGCGGGGCTCCGAGGACCGGTTCTTCGAGTTCTTCGACTTGCTGAAGAACAACGCCCCCGACTTCCTCGACACGCTGCGACAGCGGAAGGAGGGCACCATCTTCATCCCCTCCAACGAAGCCTTCTACACTGTTGACCAGAAACGGTCAGCAGGATGGCCATCTCTGAAAACCGGCTGTGGGAGGGGGACTGCGTTTCGCATATGTTCTACTATTCTTACAAACGTTATAAGAAACAAACTCGTAGAAAATTGTTAAACATAATATACTCATGCATTTTACCTTAGTAATGCCATTTTTTAACGATCTTTTTGCAGGTGACTGGCTTAAATTAATCGGCATGCTATTACGGAGCTCACACATCAAAGGAAACTTTTCTCGCATTGTATTTTGACACATCTTCTATTTTGTTTCCATTCCAACATGTTTTTTCGCATGTTATACAGGCTGACGGAGATCAAGCTGTCGCCGGAGCGGCTGAGGAAGCTGCTCAGTCTACACCTGGTGCGAAACCGCGTCACCATCCAGGACGTGCGAAATGTTCCCAAAACGCCGGTAAGCCGTGTACTGCGCCATCTGCCCGGGGAGGACGCCGGTAAGCCGTGTACTGCGCCACCTGCCCGGGGAGGACGCCGGTAAGCCGTGTATTGCGCCATCTGCCCGGGGAGGACGCCGGTAAGCCGTGTACTGCGCCATCTGCCCGGGGAGGACGCAAGTAAGCCGTGTACTGCGCCATCTCCCCGGGGAGGACGCCGGTAAGCCGTGTACTGTGCCATCTGCCCGGGGAGGACGCCGGTAAGCCGTGTACTGCGCCATCTGCACGGGGAGGACGCCGGTAAGCCGTGTACTGTGCCATCTGCCCGGGGAGGACGCCGGTAAGCCGTGTACTGCGCCATCTGCCCGGGGAAGACGCCGGTAAGCCGTGTACTGCGCCATCTGCCCGGGGAGAACGCCGGTAAGCCGTGTACTGCGCCATCTGCCCGGTAAGCCGTGTACTGCGCCATCTGCCCGGGGAGCACGCCGGTAAGCCGTGTACTGCGCCATCTCCCCGGGGAGGACGCCGGTAAGCCGTGTACTGCACCATCTGCCCGTGGAGGACGCCGGTAAGCCGGTTACTGCGCCATCTGCCCGGGGAGGACTCCGGTAAGCCGGTTACTGCGCCATCTGCCCGGGGAGGACGCCGGTAAGCCGGTTACTGCGCCATCTGCTCGGGGAGGTCGCCGGTAAGCCGTGTACTGCGCCATCTGCCCGGGAGGACGCCGGTAAGCCGGTCACTGCGCCATCTGCCCGGGGAGGACGCCGGTAAGCCGTGTACTGCGCCATCTGCCCGGGGAAGACGCCGGTAAGCCGTGTACTGCGCCATCTGCCCGGGGAGAACGCCGGTAAGCCGGTTACTGCGCCATCTGCCCGGTAAGCCGTGTACTGCGCCATCTGCCCGGGGAGGACGCCGGTAAGCCGTGTACTGCGCCATCTTCCCGGGGAGGACGCCGGTAAGCCGTGTACTGCGCCATCTGCCCGTGGAGGACGCCGGTAAGCCGGTTACTGCGCTATCTGCCCGGGGAGGACTCCGGTAAGCCGGTTACTGCGCCATCTGCCTGGGGAGGTCGCCGGTAAGCCGGTTACTGCGCCATCTGCTCGGGGAGGTCGCCGGTAAGCCGTGTACTGCGCCATCTGCCCGGGAGGACGCCGGTAAGCCGGTTACTGCGCCATCTGCCCGGGGAGGACGCCGGTAAGCCGGTTACTGCGCCATCTGCCCGGGGAGGACGCCGGTAAGCCGGTTACTGCGTCATCTGCCCGGGGAGGACGCCGGTAAGCCGGTTACTGCGCCATCTGCCCGGGGAGGACGCCGGTAAGCCGGTTACTGCGCCATCTGCCCGGGGAGGACGCCGGTAAGCCGGTTACTGCGCCATCTGCCCGGGGAGGACGCCGGTAAGCCGTGTACTGCGCCATCTGCCTGGTAAGCCGTGTACTGCGCCATCTGCCCGGGGAGGACGCCGGTAAGCCGTGTACTGCGCCATCTCCCCGGGGAGGACGCCGGTAAGCCGGTTACTGCGCCATCTGCCCGGGGAGGACTCCGGTAAGCCGGTTACTGTGCCATCTGCCCGGGGAGGACGCCGGTAAGCCGGTTACTGCGCCATCTGCTCGGGGAGGTCGCCGGTAAGCCGTGTACTGCGGCATCTGCCCGGGAGGACGCCGGTAAGCCGGTTACTGCGCCATCTGTCCGGGGAGGACGCCGGTAAGCCGGTTACTGCGCCATCTGCCCGGGGAGGACGCCGGTAAGCCGGTTACTGCGCCATCTGCCCGGGGAGGACGCCGGTAAGCCGTGTATTGCGCCATCTGCCCGGGAGGACGCCGGTAAGCCGGTTACTGCGCCATCTGCCCGGGAGGACTCCGGTAAGCCGGTTACTGCGCCATCTGCCCGGGGAGGACGCCGGTAAGCCGGTTACTGCGCCATCTGCCCGGGGAGGACGCCGGTAAGCCGGTTACTGCGCCATCTGCCCGGGGAGGACGCCGGTAAGCCGGTTTCTGCGCCATCTGCCCGGGGAGGACGCCGGTAAGCCGGTTACTGCGCCATCTGCCCGGGAGGTCGGTTATAAAACATGCGAACGTTGACTGGAGCTGAGATGGACGGTATATTAAGACAGTGTCAATGTAGTGCTGCTAGAAGAAAAGGATTGGTTGACGATTTGGTGACGTTTCAGTGTGATTCGGCTTATACAAAGATATATTTTCTTATGTGGACCTAAACGGCGGTGCTATAATAGTGAACATTGCAGACAATGTAGGAACTCATTAGTCATTACATAGCTATGGAATAATGTTTTGATTGGAAAAGTTAACCTGACTCACTTAAGATTTGTCAGTGACGTCTTGTTTATAGAGCGAGAAGGATTTACCATGCTTATTTTCCCGATAATAAATACTTTTATTGCGACATAATTACATGCAACAGATTACATAACAGAGCTCGTAGACACCCTCTACCAGAGCTTGCCAGACACATTCTATCAAAGCAAATCATCGAACACGAATCATGAAGACGAAACTAACAAAAAGTATCAAAAAACCTAAAAACAAAACTAAAGCTAAGAAAATACTCACTCAACAACATACTCACAAAACAACATATGTATGCGAACAAGCAAGAAAACTGCGCCCTCATTGCCAATATCGTTAGAATTTACCAAGCTGACCTGCCCTGACGTCACCCGACCTGACCCAGCCTGACCTAACATGTCCCCCTCATGCCCCCCCCCCCCCGCAGCTGTACAGCGTGCAGTCGGAGGACCCGAGCCGCTCCCTGTACCTCTCCGTCTGGGGGGTGGCCGGGAAGAACCAGACGATGACGGTCGAAGGAGGCGGCACCAACGCCAGCGTCGTCATCGCCGACATTGTGGCCAAGGACGGCGTCATCCACATCATAGACAAGCTGCTCGGCGTGCCGTACCGCTCCGTCGGCGAGAAACTGGCTGTCGACGCCATGATGAGGTGAGATGCCGCCATCTCGGAGAGGCTGGATGGGAAACGTAATATTGGTGGGGGTTGTGGGCATCGCCACCACTGGAGGCACTAGGGACATCGTCCCTCGTAATTTTCGCCATCCCTAATATAGTCCCATGTTAAGGTACACGTGCACTTGGATTTGTTTTGACTAATTTTGAAACCGTAACGACGCCATCGGTGTAGGGTGATGGCGGACGCCATGTTTCCTGCTGGTGACTGGTAACAAATGGTCCCGCTGGCTAGTGAACTGCTGAATCGGATTGCGGCGAAACCATAGCGTCATCGACATCCAGTCTCTAACTTGGCTCACCCGTACACCCTGACTGATTGTTGATTGCTGTTGTCTGACCTTCCTTGAATGTCCTGACCTGTCTGCCAGCGACACGAACACACTAGCGGTGCAGAACACGTTTTCGCGCGGCGTGCGTCGCATGGATAAGAAGTTCACCATGTTGGTGCCGTCGAACAATGCCTGGCAGAAGATCAAGCTCGAGTACCCCACCTCGTACAAGTCGCTGTTCGCCGGCAGGGCCACGCACCCGGTAGGATCCACTCAGCGACCCGTGTTGTCTGGGGTGTGAGCAGCACGTGATATTGAGGGCATTCCAGAGTCCAGATCCTTTGACTTGGAAAATAAATCGGTCTAAAGTAATTAATTTACGAAGCACACGCTAACATCGTTGTGCTCTGCTGTTCGCAAGTGCTGAAATTACTGTCGTCTATTTTTGTACATGTTTTGCATTGTTGAAAGCTGTTTTTACATGTACTCCATCGTATAATATTTGCATTCATCGATACATTTTTCGTGGACCAATTATCGCTCATTTCCAGGCCAATACCATTCTGGAGCGCCATTTCCAGGACAATACTATTCTTATCGCTCATTTCCAGGCCAATACCATTCTGGAGCGCCATTTCCTGATTGGTGAGGCTTTGGACATGGATGAGCTGGTCAACAAGACCAAAGAGGGGGACGGCGTCAAGTTCTACAAGACCAGCTTCCACGTGGAGGACATGCCCGGAACGTCAGGTGCGTTGTGCGCGAGTATGCTTTTTAACCTTGTTTGCATGTATATTATGCAGGGGCGCGCCACCGGCGGGGGAAGGGGGGGGGGGGGGGGCTGGGGGCCCGGTCCCCCAGGATCGCTCCGGCCCAGCTCCGGACCCCCCAGTTAACAGGATTTTAACATTAGCCCTATGGCAGGGGAGATGGGGCAAACATCTTGCCCCCCAAACACATGCCTGGCCCCCAGTCAAAATTATGCGGCGACGCCCCTGATATTATGTATACCTCTAACGTATTGTTATATCGGAATAGTGGTGTTAGGGAAATTTATGTTTTTGAAGCATTGAACAGATATTTAATTTATTTATAAGGTTTCAAGACTGTTTATCATTTTTAGGTACCACTGAAAATCTTAGTCACCTGGGGGTGCACATTTTACTTTTTAACGATTTAGGCAGTCACAAGAGTACCAGATTTTAGTAATATCATCGATGCTTCTTGCCAATGCTTTATCCCGGATTGAATACAGTGCTGTTTTGCAGCCTCTGGGTTTCCGATGAGAGGTAATTTACTCCAGCGTAGATAGCCGTTCGCATTGGTCAACTGCTCTATGTATCATACGTCATATCCCTCAGCGGTGCTCGGCTAACAGCTAATATACACCTCCTCCCTGCTCCGGTTACTTTAATACCTTGTCAGTAGACGGCTTTGGCAGCATCTGAAGCAGGCTTCTTTATATATAGCTCTGAAGGCAGGAGACTCAGAACTACGCTATCTACGTGGCCTGTAGTCGTCCGCTCCCTATCTCTGCCTATTGATACCATGGCTGTATTTATTGACCCATTCCGGCGGCATGGACGCATGGTGTCATGTAAAAATGCAGATATGATGGTTTGTGCTGGGATTACCTAGTTTGTTTCTGTCGTTGAACTAGTTGTACCCACTGAGTTTTACCTCATGTTGAATAAAGCTTCTACGATACATTTGCCTTGTTTCGTCGAATGTGCTTAAACCGACGTCATTTTCTTCTCACGTGTCATGTGCAATGACGATACATTGTAACATTTGCGTGATTTTACCCCATATTTCATAACAAAGTGGTTATTAGTCTGCACTGTCCCGTCCCGTCCCCCTGGCCTCCTCTCCCGGCACCCGTCGCTGACCGTCTGTCTCCACCAGACTACCTGATCAAGTGGCAGGGCATGCTGGCGCGCGTCACCCGCTCCAACGTGGAGTGCACCAACGGCTACATCCACGTCATCGACTCGGTGTTCATGCGGCAGCGGGACGTCACCACAGCGTCGTCGTCGGCGGCGCTGGCCGGCTCGGTGGTGTGCCTGGCCGCGGCGCTGACCCTGCTGCGACTGTGAGCCGCCGTGCCACGGTGAGCCGGCAGCGAATCAACTGCATCTCAACTGTCTCAGCGAGCGACGACCGGCCGGCCGGCGCGGCGCGGTGGGTGCGAAAGGCGCGGCGGGCGTGAGGGGCGAGTGTAGAGGGCGCAGCAGTCTTCTTGGAGGGTGTGTATGTGCGGTGAATGTGTTCGATGATGTGTGTGGTGATTGTTGTGATGGGTGTTTGCGCGGGGTATGTGAATGGCAGGCCAGGAGCGCCACTGGTGCTGGTGGCGCCCCCGTCAGTCGCGCTGGTCGAACGATAGGTGGCATGGAGGTGCCGATAGGTGGCGCGGAGGTGCAGCGGTCGCGAGTCTCGTGCTGTGAGATCGGAGGGCCTTTCCAAAGAGACGTGTAGCTTCCAGTGATAGCTTCGTAGTGGCAGTCAGCGGGGACAGCGTCTGTTGTCTTGCGGTATGAAAAGCGACGCTGTCGGTACAGCTCGTGCCAGGCCGGATCAGAGCTGCATAACTTAAGTATCAAAGCTGCAAAACTGTTCCAAACTGAAGCACACACACACACAGTCCTGCCGCGTCTTCTTCAACAACAGGCCAGTACCAGAGAAATGCGTCGTTTCCATATCGAGATCAAACAGGAACAAGCCAGCACGCAAACAGTCCACATCCACTCTACCACATCCAGGTCACCCATACCTATATCATGCAAGCACAAGGACAAAAACGATATGTCCACCAAACCATTATCGAAACGTCCAGCCATTCGAACAACTATTGCCTTATTCGACTTTGATTATTGGGTTTGAACCGCAACTGGAACATACGGCGAGTTGGCTTTTGTGAGACGATCTGAAACAGCAGACGAACCTTCGAATTTGCACCTTATTTCGACTTGAGTCCTATAATAGACTCCTTCGCTGCATCACGAGCGAATCTCATGGTGAATCTCTGACTGAGCAGACGATACCAGACACCACATCGTGGGGGTCCCCTCGCCTCGCCTCAGCCACCGTCGCGTCAGTTGACCTCGCGTCTGCCAGAGGAGACTTAGTCCACGTGCTGCGCTGGGTGGGGTCAATTCGTCCTCTGCGCTATGCGTAGTCGGCGGCCTTCAAAATACCTGCTATAAAGGCATTATCTATGTACTATTCCCGCACGCTGCGCGTACGTGTTTGTGTGTCTGTGTGCCGAGCATTCCTGGTTGTCGGTCGCTATGCTGGAAGTGTATTCGTGAGGCGCACACTCCGGGCATTGGTGGGCTTGAGTGTTTAGTCCCAACAAGTCAAATAAACGGCGAGACAAGAGGCGAGGCTGGAGAGATGCAGTGCCAGTGTGTTGACTTATGTGTTCTCTTTTGTGCAACGTTTAGATCCCTTTGTGTCGAGGGCTTTGTGTGGGGGCTGTATGGCGAGGGCTTAGGCCACGTACTTTGTGTCGAGGGCTTTGTGTGGGGGCTGTATGGCGAGGGCTTAGGCCACGTACTTTGTGTCGAGGGCTTGGTGTGCTACACCGGGCGACTTTCTCGGGAGTCTGCGCGTGCGCGTACAGGCGGCGTGAGTAGCGCTGGTGTGAGGTGTGATTTCTGTTGTGGTGGTTTACCCCGTCGGCCACGCTTGCTTCATGCGTGCACCTCAGTGGGAAACCGTGGGATTAAATGCCAGTTCGCCGGCTGCGGACGGCGTCTGCGAAAGTGGCTATGTCGCTCGCTTCATGTACGTGTAATGTACATACTTAGCTATATGGCCGTTCGCGCGAGGTCCCTCAGACATGCCAAGCCTCTGTGTTGGTGTTAGGTAATGCCACATCTACTGCCATGAGAGCCTGACTACCGCACGGGGTCTGGTGAGGGTGATATTAATGTCTGATTTGATCCGCGATTTCTCACCTCTCCGTAGGCGGTATAGTTTGAGGTCCTGCATTGCCTAGCGTGCGTAATGCGCATTGGCTACTAAAGCAAAGCCGTGTTCATAACACAAGGAACAATAGGTGTGGCAGCTTTTGTGTTTTAATCTAGACAAGTGGCTGTTTTGGCGAACAGAAACAGCAGTACGGGCTGTTGTTATAGAACTTTGTGTGGTCTTCACCACTGGCGACGACAACACAGTCAATTGAAGGATACGCCTCATAAAACAAAATATAACAACTAAACTGCGCATTTGTGTAACGAAAACAACAAACCCAGTGTTTAATCAAACATTTTACCTGAGTCATGTAAAACACAAGGGATTGTCAGAAACCTGTGGGAACTTGGCAGGAGACTCTGAAGGCAGGAGACCCAGAAACGCTATCTACATGGCCTGTAGTCGTCCGCTCCCCATATCTCCCTATTGATACCAGCTATATGTACGCAAGCTGTTGTACGCAACATGATTTGAAACTTTGCAGATTTATCAACTTTTTACAAACAACCTCGGCATGAGAGCGTAGCAGCGCAGGCTTGTCGCGCAGGCTCGCCCCGTGCCTCGCAGCAGTAACCTGTGCTCGGCCACCCGGTAAGGCTGGTGCCCAGCCCCGACCGCGCAGCCCGTCCATGGGGCCATCTAGTCGCTTACTGGTCGCTCGATCGCGATGTTTCGGCGAGAGGGGTTCTTCAGAGACCTGTGCTACCCACCATCAGGCTGCCCGGCGCTCCGTCACCACCGTATTGATAGCGCATTGATAATACAGCATCAGAGCTCTGTACGGCCTTGCCTCAAAGAACCCAATACACCAAAACAGACGGTCTACGTCGTTTTACTCATTTAGAGCGCGGATAGCACGTGACTAGAGAATGGTTGACCCGTTAATCCGTAAACCCGTTAATCCGTTAATCCGTGTCCAGTTTCGACGGCACCGCGGTAGCCGCGACTGTGCGCGGCCGAGTGGATGCGAGACGCGTCCCCCGTCTGCGCTATGCCTGGCTCCGCCCGCGCCGCTGACGCAGGGCCGGGCGGCTGCTGTGGCGCGGCGCGGCCGTGACCCGCTCGGGTCGTGTTCTTCGAGCGGCAGCGACATCTATTCCGCTGACCACGCGCCACTACTGCCACCTGGTGCCGCCGCGAAGCCGGAGCCGAGCGCTGACTGCGGCCGGCTTGCTACGCCGGTCTATGAGGGGGCACCAGCGGCATCATCAAGACGACACAGACATCTTCTGCAGCCGCCCCGCCTGACGATGCGACAGACGCAGCAGGCTGTGAACCGTGCGGCCTTGGCCTCATCGTGTGCACTGAAGGTTGGCCACCTGAATGTGCGTTCTCTGACAGCGCATCTAGACGAGGTCAACCATCTGCTGCTGCGGGAGCAGTTGGACGTGCTTTGTCTCAGCGAGACATGGCTGACCAATGCAGTTGACACCAGCATGCTGCTGTTCCCCGGCTACACCATCAGCCGTCTAGATCGACGGACCAGGAAGACGGGAGGCGGGGTTGCCATCGTCCACCGCAGCACACTGAGGGCTGAGAAGCTGCGGGTGCCCACTGTCAACTCGACACTCGAAGCACTCTGGCTGCAGATCATCAGCCAATCCACCATCATCGTCGGCGCAGTGTATCGCCCTCCATCTGGTCCGTCTACGCCAGCCATCGACGACCTCCGCCACCAGCTCACGCACGTTCTGTCGCATGACCGACCAACCTTCGCACTTGGAGACCTCAACTTCGACCTTCTTCACCCTGAGAAGCCAGGTGTATCGTCTTACGCACAGCAGCTTAGCGACCTGTCGTTAACTCAGCTGATCACGGAGCCGACCCGGCCTGGTCCGAGACCTACGCTGATCGACCACGTGACAACAAACCGACCGGACCTGACATCAGCCGCCCGAGTGACGCCGTGCAACATCAGCGACCACGACCTTATCACTGTGGCCGTCACCGATATCAAGGCACGTCGCAGTCCCGACATCATCACCGTGAGGTCCACACAACGCGTCAACAAGGACGCCCTCTGTCTCGACCTCCTCCAAGCCGACTGGAAACAGGTCTATGAAGCAGCTGACTCCACCACCGACATGTGGAACAGCTTCATCGCTGTATGGGATCCGATCATAAATCAGCACATGCCTATGCGGACCATCAAGGTGAAACACAGACCGTGTCCATGGCTGGATGACGATTCGGTGCGGGAGGCCATGGCAGCTCGGGACCAGGCACGGACTGACAAGGACCTCATTCCATGTGACGCCACCGAAAGAGAGTTCCGTGAAAGTCGGAACGCCGTAAAGGTTGCCATCAACCGCGCGTGCACCTCTTACTACGCGTCTACCTACAAGCACTCCCGTCCAAAGACCTAGAAAAACATCAGGCAGTTCCTGGTCTCGTCTGGGAAGGCGCAGCCGAGGACAGCCAGTGCAGCACCGGCGGATCCTGAGTGGCCGGACCGACTGAATCGGTTCTTCACGTCAGTCGGCTCCGACGTGGCGCACGCGCTGGCGGAGAGCGACGCTGGAGAGACGCTGTCGCCCCGCCCACCCCGTGTGTGTGCCGGGTCGTTTGTGCCGTATCCTGCGACCCTTCCGGAACTCTCGGCAGCGCTGAAGCGCATGGGTATGTCTCGCGCCTGCGGCCCTGACGGCATAACCGTCCATATGCTGAGAATGACCTTTCCAGTGGTGGGACCGCACTTGCTGAGGCTCGTAAATTCCTGTATCATGAATTGTGACATGCCCGACCAGTGGAAGGCTGCTACCGTTACGGCTCTCCATAAAAAGGGTGAAACTACGGACCCCAACAACTATCGCCCGATTTCTGTTCTCCCTGTTGTGGCGAAGTTGTGTGAGCGTGTGGTCTGCACCCAATTGATGGATTACCTGACGACCCACCATATACTGTGTCCTCAGCAGTACGGTTTCCGGCCGGGACTGTCCACAGAGGCGGCCCTGCTCGACACTGTCACGTATGCAACAGACAACATTGATAAAGGCATGATGACTTCACTCGTCACAACTGACACGTCTAAGGCCTTTGACAGTGTCGAGCATGGTCGTCTCCTGGACAAGCTAGAGTGGTATGGTGTCCAGCGTGAATGGTTCGCGGCCTGGCTGCGGGGTCGTACCCAGACTGTGCGGGGTGGCTGTAGTGGTGCCCTGGAGGTGACGCACGGGGTGGTCCAGGGGTCCATTTTAGGGCCTGTACTGTTTTTACTCTTCACCAACGATTTGCCGCAGCATCTTCCATTCGGGAGGATCGTGATGTATGCTGACGATGCCCAGTTCATTGACGCTGACTTCCCATCAAATGTTCATGATCTGAAAAATCGTGTTGAAAGCTCTCTTGACATAGCATTGAAGTGGTTCACACAGAACCGTCTAAAAATTAATCCGGCAAAAACAAAGATGCTCCTCCTGAGATCTCGCCGTCAAAAAGTCATCTCAGACTTCTCTGTTCATTTTGGTAATGATGAAATTTTGCCCTCACAAAGCGTCAAGGTGCTTGGTGTCGTCATCGACTCACATCTGACATGGAACTGTCACATTACGTCTGTTGTGCAGCGCTGCTACTGTGTACTGGTGGGTCTGGCGCGAATCAGACATAAGCTCCCAAAATGCATCAGACAGCTGTTGATAGAGGCACTCGTCTTCCCCCACTTACGTTATTGTATAACGGTGTGGGGAAACTGTTCCGCAGCACAGAAGCTGCGTGTACAAAAGGGAATCAACTTCGGTGTCCGCATCGTGACCGGACTTGGCAGGCGTGACCATGTCAGTCCGTCATTGCGTGAACTGGGGTGGCCCAATGTTGATGAAATGATCACCGAACGCGATATTGCCACAATGCGCCACCTCACAACATCCACCAGTGCCTCCGAACTATTGCGACAGCGATTGTTGCGGCGCGCCGATGTATCCGCTCGCCGCACGCGCGGCACTGAAGCCGGCCACTTCGAGCTGCCCCGCGTGCGGACAGAATTCGCCCGGCGCAGCTTTGTGTACCGAGCCACGAGCGCCTGGAACGACCTTACGCTGGAGGCTAGGCGATAGTCAATCGTGAATTTTACCGTAGATTGCGATCGGTGTCTGCGGCTGGGAGCGGCCTATGTTGCCACCTGCCACTCTTTTTGCCGCGTGTTCTGTTTTACCGTGTGTATTTTTCATCACTGTATGTTTTACTGTTTTTATCCTATTGTGTATTATTAATGTAATGACGTGGATTCCACAAAAGCCATATTATGGAGGTTCCGAAATACATATCTGTATCTGTATCTGTATCTGTAAACCCATAGACGTTTCGAGAGATAATTTGATCCGTTAGCCATTTGATCCGTTAAGCTAGTGAATTTCTTTTTTTCAGGAGATACCTTATTCGCTAACTCGTTGACTCGCTAAACCAGTGACCCGTTGATTCGTTGACCTCTTGGTATTTTTCGGGAGACCCTCGGAAGTAGTCCTTTTAAAAGGAGGTATCATGTCCGTGTTCATGCACTTGATTAATTTTCTTCGCTAGTGTCGGCGAGCAGCAAGTTAAATGGTGTGTGGGTGAACTATCGACGTAGCCATTGGCGCGTGCCTGTCACAACCCTGTATGTCACCTTCAATGGGACAGGCTAACCGCTATTCTAGCCGCTAGATGTCGGGGCTGTGCATGAAGACCAACTTGTGGTGTCAATAGTGGCGCACTTGCTTCAAACACGTTTTAAACACGTTTGATTTATTAACCACTCGATTCCAACTGGTCTGAACTGTGTCGTTTTGAGTTTTGTCCACTTTAGTCCACCCCAAGTGGACTAAATTGCACCGAAACTTTTAGTATCAATTTGCCGACGAGCCCATGCTCCAAAACTATGAGACCGATCTGGGCGATGTCTTCACCATTCGATCCGGCGTGGTCTGAAACTGTGCCGTTTGAGTTTTTTACAGCTTGGTCCACTCTAAGTGGACCAAATTGGACCCAAACCGCCAAAAACCGTACAAGCCCATGCTCCGAAACTAAGGGACTTATCTGGGCGATATATTCACCATTCGATACGGTGTGGTCTGAAACGGTGGCGGTTTGGGTTTTATACAGCTTAGTCCACTCTAGGTGGACCAAATTGGACCCAAACCGTCAAAAACCGTTGCCGACGAGCCCATGCTCCGAAACTATGGGACTGCACCGATCTGTTCGATTTCTTCACCATGCGATCCGGTGTGGTCGGAAACTATCAACGGTAGCCAAACTCAACCCCAAACAGCCAGCAAAATCGTTCAATTCAATATTGCGACATTTGACCTAGGAACTGCTCCACTAAAGCTTGTCTGTTGTCACGCTGCTGCCATCTACCGTCCCAACAAAGAAGCTTTCGAGGTTAGTGTCCCATTGAGTAGCTGTATCGCATGGCCATAAACAGTGAGCGCCATCGCGCTTCCGTATGACTGCGTACACCCCGGCTACCGGTCACAAAACTCTTCTCCCCACTCCCCGCGCCCGGCCACCCCGCGACACCGTGACCCGACCCATGAGGCCGCCACGCGGCGAGTCCCCAATCCAACCGGCGAACCGGCTCCGCTCCATGCCGAGACGAGCCGCAAGGGAGGGGAGAGGCAGCCTCTCTACAGAATCCGCAAACGCGCGAAGTCGTGTTGCTCAGTCGGTTAGAGCGTCGTGCTTGTGATGTGAGGGGAATGGGTTTGAGCCCCATGCTGCCCGGCTTTTTCACAGTACTTAGATCGACGCGGAAACGCACGCACACATGCATGCGCACACGCACACACACACACACACACACACACATGCACGCGCGCGCGCACACACACACACACACACGCACGCACAGGCACACGCACGCGCACGCACACACGCGCACACGCGCATACGCGCACACGCGCACACGCGCACACGCACACGCACACGCACACGCACACGCACACGCACACACACACACACACACACGCGCGCGCACACACACACACACACACACACACACACACACACACACACACACACACACACACACACACACACACACACACATTATTCTAGCAAATACATGCACACATTACACACCACACACTGGAGAGTGTAAAGGTGATGTGGCACAGCTAAGACTTACATTAGACAGTGACTACTGGAGACTACTCGATACTACTGGATACTACTGGATACTACTGGAGACTACTGGACACCCACAGCGCTCATGGCACAGTGCCACACCGCACAATATACGCACATGGGCGTCACCAGGACGTTTAGGCTGGGGGATATGTGTGGCAGATGCTGATTACCTAGAATCGACTGGTTACTCGGAATAAGGATGCTACTTATTGCTTATTGCTTATTAATCTGCATATTGTTGCCTGTTAATTAATTGTGTGCGAAATTAGGATATGCTGATAGACCAGTACTCCTGCAACTTTTTAGAGCTTTCTGTATGCATATGTATGGCTGCGAGCTCTGGAATGCTGCAGGAGAGAAACGAGCTTTTAGACAATTATGTGTGGCATATCATTCTTGTATAAACAAACTGCTTCAGTTACCTCGTTAGGTAAGAAATCATGAATTATGCCATGATTTAAATATGCTGCCCTGTTGTAGCGAACGTCACGCCGTGGCTTGATGTCTTATGTTTGTATTATTAAATGTCTTGTATTATTTAACTGCCGCGTATCTTGCCTTCACCTTCCATAGCTTGCAAGCGCGCCACAAGTGTCTTGTATTATTTAACTGCCGCGTATCTTGCTTTCACCTTCCATAGCTTTCAAGCGCGCCACAGTTGTCAACCGGCGGCCGCATTCCGCCGGTTCGGCAGAATAACTTCTAGAACAAACGAATACATATTATCTAATGATCTAACTTATATATTGCTAATTCTATTTACCTGTCGTTCGTTTTCTTACTTCATATTTCGCGCACTACTCGTCTTATTTCGTTTCATGTAATTCTGTATGCGCGTTCGGGAGTTTAGTATTTGTTCGGTACCGAGTTGTGTCGTGTGCCGAATTGCGTCCTTCTCGCCATGCGCTTCGACGCGCAAGGTCGCGCCCGCTCCGCCGACAATACAAACGTGAAGCCTCGCTCGAACTCTCGATAACCAACACGACGCACGTGATCGCTACACTGTCACATGCTGGTTGCAAGCAGGCAGCTATGCTTTTGGAAAAGGCTCCATTGTAGCGAGAATCGCATTGTCACGTGTGCACTCAATGCCAATGGGGGTAATGGACTCCTTGCTGCCAACCATTATCAGCTAAGACAGGATTATGCTATCATGCACCTAGACCTAGCATCAACAGGAAAGCTGCCTTACGGAATATGTTTAGTGCTTTGCTCAACCGCATAGTTGCTGAAAGGCAGATGTAAGCAGTGACCGTATGATGACTGAATGATTGTTATGTTATGTACCACTCTATGTGTGTGCGAAATAAATGTTATTATTATTATTATCATTATTATTATTATTATTGTACAAATACGCAGATGTAGCATTGAGGCGAACAGGGATATTTCATCAATCAATACCATTTCCTGACTGAAAATTACCTGGGATACTGGTATTAATTGGGATGGGATGGGATTATTGGTAGTGATGATTGATTGTAGGAAATCACCAGTCAGAGGTTGGGGGTGGGGTCAAGTTCCCTTACTTGTCCGGTGTCCCCATTATAACTCATACCCATACATACATGACGCACAGTACACAAACCTGTAGGTATAGCACGTTACGCTGCAGTGTGGCAGACAGCATCATGTCATGGCAATGGGAATTCTTTGTGGGAGATTGTATGGCAAATTAATGGTGAATTGTGGCAGAAAAACTCAAAGGTCACCTTCCAGCACTATTTGAGCAGCGCACGTACCCTCCTCACCTCGCGCCACGGTAGATAAAATACAAGTGGTTCCGTCGCCACCCAGCAGGCCACACGACCGGAGCCTGGCGGGCCGGCGGAGAAGGGCGCCCCAGCGATATGCAAATCATGAGGTACGTGAATGTTCAGTCAGGCATGTTACTATGATGACATGGAATATCTTAACATAATAATTATATGTGCTTGATAAAAACGCCATGGAAAGGGAGTGCAATCGCGTTTAAAGCTGAGAAAGGAAAGGTTAAACTGTATTATTTGGGAGCCATGCGGCAGAACAGTTTCTTGTGAGGTAACTAATAACCTGGGGTATCATTCGGCAGCGCCAGGTGTCCTCTCGCCGGTAGAATGCTGTCCCGCCTCGGAGCCGACCGAGGCGCCCGTGTTCATCCGCCGCCCGGCTTCCTCCTTCCAGCCGGAACCGGAGCGGCCTGCTACGCCGCCGCCGCCGCCCGGCCCGCGTTGTCGCCGCCGCCCTCCGCCCGGCCTCTTTTGACCGCGTTCAGCCCGCCGCCGCAGACTGCCGTTCAGTACTCTTCAGCAGCCGTCGCGTCCGCAGCCGGGTCATCCCAGTCCTCCGCTCTTCCTCGGCCCTCAACCGTCTCCAGCAACACGGTGGCCGCCGCCGCAGCAGCGTCCGGCCCAGCGGTGCTCATCCCTTTCAGCAGGTCAGCTTCGAGTGTTGCTTTAACAGATGTAGGATCAGCGGCGAAGACGAAGATTTCCTGTGTTGTACCACAGGCGTGTCTCGACTCCTAGTCTGATTAACCTTTGTGTTTATGTTCACATATCGTACTGCACCGGACACGCCCGAACGAGGTTTTCGTATGCGTTTGTTTAGCTGAAATGTTGCGATCACTTTGTTTCCCAAATGTAACCGCTGTACGTATTATGACCGTCATAGTGTTGCCAAGTCTTTCCGATAGTGATAAGAGTTGGCTTATATAGGAAACAATGTTTGTATTTGTAACACTCATTTGTCAACCAGTATCATGTTTTCACACGTTAGCAGTTTAGGAGTCTACATTTACGAGATACAACGTTCAGCGATGATTGCGCCTGTACATTTGTCCACACATTGTCGACTTTTGAATACATGCTAATTTAAAAAAAAAATGTGTGTTATTATCGAACTCGGGCTGTTTTATTAAAATGTTGTATTAAAATAAATGAAACACTCAGAAACAAGGGAGGGCTATAGACGAAATAAATTGCAACACAATAGTGTTGCGTACTTGATTCAAAAGGAAGGGCATCTGGGGTCCTTACACAATATGTCTGCAGTGGCGACGGGCTTTACACACTAAAGGATTTCTTCCAGCTGTTTGTAGCCGACGTAGTGGCCGGCTGGATCCGGCCACTTTGAGCGGATGGCGGTCACGACACAGGCTGGCACGACGCGCCGTTGCCCCCTTCCGAGCCGCCCCCAACTGCAAAGAAATAATGCATGAGCGCTTAGCTAATTAAACACCCGACGCAACAGCTTGGTGCACTGTATGTATATCTAGTTGAAGTGTTGCTAACGAAAAAATGAAAAACTTTACCCCAAAATGTGTTGAAGTCACAGGCACGTAGCCAAGGGGGAGGGGTCGCTGCCAGACTGAACGAGCCCATGGGCAGATCAGAGAGGCCCCTGAGCATGTCGGCAAGGCGACAAAGCAGCCAGCACAGTCTCTTGTAAGGGCCCCTGGGCACACCAGAAGGCCCCTGGGAAGTTCAAAGGGCCCCGGTGCAGGTCGGAGGGGCCCCTGTACATGCCGAATGGGTCCCTAGTCAGTACGGAGGGGCCCCTGGGAAGGTCGGAGGGCCCTCTGATCATGTCGACAAGGCGACAACGCAGCCAGCGCAGTCCCTTGCCAGGTCGGAAGGGCCCCTTAGAAGGCTGGAGGGCCCCTGCAAAGTTGAAATGGTCCCTGTGCAGATCGGAGGGGCCCCTGACCAGACCGAAAGTGCCCCTGGGCGGGTAATAAAGGCCCCTGAACATGCCGAGTTGGCCCCTAGCCAGCACGGAGGGGCCCTTGAGCATGTCGGCAGGGCGAAAAAGCAGCCAGCGCAGTCCGACCAGAAGAGTCGCTGGGCAGATCGGAGGAGCTCCTGGGCAAGTCAGAGGGCCCCTGGCTAGACCGAAAGGGTCTCTGGGCCGGTCCGAAGGGCTCTTGAATATGCCGGATGAGTTCCTAGCCAGACTGGAGGGGCCCCTGGGCCCTGAGCATGTCGGCAGGGCGACAAAGCAGCCAGTGCAGTCCCTGGCCAGGTCGAAGGACCTCTGAACAGGCCGAATGGGCCCCTTGACACACAAGCAGACTTGTCAATGATTCATATTTGTCATGAGTCGATTCACAGTGATTCACGGACCATAATGAATGATTCAATCATGATTCAATCACTCAACATTACCATAATGAATGATTCAATCATGATTCAATCATTCAACATTACCATAATGAATGATTCAATCATGATTCAATCACTCAACATTACCATAATGAATGATTCAATCTTGATTCAATCACTCAACATTAAAGGGAAGTGTCGACTCCTTTGTCTAACTCCTTTGATTTTGAATGTGCGACTCTAAGATTGTATGAGCGTGATAGGGAGGTCATGTTCTACCTGTGTGCCAAATGTCATGCACATCAGAATAGTCTTCTGTTTGACCTTAAACATATGACCTGCTCTAACTCCTTTGATTTTAAATGTGCGACTCTAAGATTTTACCTGAATGATCACTAGGTCGTGATCTATCTGTGTACCAATTTTGAAGCCAATCCAAATAGTCCGCGAATGTATTTCCGAATGTGAATGTGAATGTGAGCCAATTGGACACACGTGTTGTTTACTTTGATTAAAAAATGATATTTATAATACTTATTATAATTGCAAATTCCAAGTTCCAAAAGCATTAATGACTTAACGTTTCACTTTTTTAAGCGAATAGAACATTTATTTTGATTTTGCATTAGGTATTATTGTTTATAAAGCATGATGTGGAATAAAGAGGCGCCGATGCGACAGTGATATTTGGGACATGCGGAGGTCATGCAAATGTTTGTTTATGATTTAGTTTTTGATATGGTATAGCCTAGAAATTAGGAAAAGGTGGGTACCTTTTGATAATTTTTCGTGTGAAAAAGGTGTGCGTGTACTGTGTGGTTTATGAACCAAAGTATGAGTTAGTTACCTTTTCTAAGTATTTAGGTACCTACCCCTAACCCTACCAGTTCCAAGGTATTCACCTAGTTAGGGCTGATTGAACAGTGGCTTTGTGCCCACTGGAGTTGGACACAAAGCCTCGCTTTCTTTACGCATAGATGAATTACAGGCTACAGCTCAGGACACAGAGCTCATATAATTGGCCATTAAGTGCCTGGTTTGTCCACAGAGCACAGATGAATACTGGGTCGCTGGCATATTTTGTGGACAGTTTATGCTGTTCGACCAAAACAGAATGATTCTTTGAGCAATGAATGATTCAATCAGCCTATTTTCTCTGTATGAATGATTCAATCAGTGACTCACAACAGGTTTGCGCATGTGGTGAATCGATTCATGAGTCATTCATTTGAAATAAGAATGATTCAAGCAAAAGTAGTCGATTCACATTGAATCATTGACAAGTCTGCACACAAGAGGGGCTTCTTAGGTCAGAGGGGTCCCTGGTAAGACGGGAAGGGCCCAAAACACGTGGAGATCACAGATGAAGGTGAAATACAAAGAGGACTTACTCCACAAGTACAGGAGTAAGTCCTCTTTGTATTTAATATATATCACCCACTCCACATCATGTCTTTTCGCGGATCTCAGGTGGGTCCCTGAACAGGTCGGAAGGGCCCCTAGACGATCTGAAAGGACCCTTGGCCTTTCCACAGTAAGATTGCAGTTGTCCAGGGAATAAAACTCAAAATTTTCGCGCCGTTCCGCGGCGCAATTGATTTACGTATTTCAGGTCTTGAGCCTAAACAAAATATTCCAAGTTGGTATAGCTGATTCCAAATTGGTGTCGCTGGTTGCAAAACTGATATCGTAGTTTGCTAACTCCAGCTCTTAAAAGTTGGTATTTCGAGGCGCCCCCTCCCCCCGGACGAAATCCTGGCTACGTGCCTGGTTGAAGATGAGTACATAACGAAACTTGTATGCTATCAGACAATCAAAATAACTGCTGTTTTTCAACAGTTGCGTTGACTGCGGAATAGATATGTGAAACGAGCTCAATACGAAGACCTAGTCAAATTACCGCCACATGACGAATTGCCGGTAGGCCTGGTGGCGCCGGGCGCGGTTGAAGGCGCCGGGTTCGGCGTCTCCCTCCAGCCGGCGGAGGGGCGCCCCTCTCGTTTCCGCATGGTAAACCATAGCGGCTGCCACGGTGGCCTCGATGAGGACAATCTGCTTCAGTTGCTGAAAGAATGTAATTACGCGTTAAACATTCGTTGGAAAATATAGCATAGAGACCGTTGGCCATAAACAATGAAGTATGCCATGAACGACAACGTCCCTCTTCTTAAAGGGAAATAATGACCTTTTTATTTTGTTAGCAACAATTTCTTAGGCTACCGTTATGGTTTTAAAATTATTTTATCTAAATTTAAGAATTAAATAAAATTATTCCCAAATTCAAAGTTGTAAGTTTGGAAAAAATACAAAACAAGTACCTTGTGTACTTCATGAAGGTCATTGACAAATTCGTCCTTCCCTACCATTGTTTACATCGAGTGCGGCATTTTTGGAGGCTCTGTGGCGTTTCTGATCAAACTGAGCGCTGCTCGGACACACGCTAGTAGCGCTTTCGTTCTCCATGGCAACCAGGCGTCAGCCAATCAAAAGCAGAAAGGGAATACGTTCTGGCTTTTCATTGGCTCACACCTGGTTGCCATGGAGAACGAAAGCGCTACTAACGCTACTAGCGTGCGTTCGAGCAGCGCTCTGATCCGTGAAGCAATCCGTGAAGTCTATAAAGTTGGCAACAAATTCAAATTCAAATTCGAGATAGATTTTCGATCGATATGCGGCTGGGAGGACCCTCAGGATCGCTTGAAAATCTCCACAATGATAGAGTGTGCTCGTGTCATTACGAAAACGTCAAAAGCTAAGCTCGGCAAGTCCTAAAAAGAAAGTTATAGCGGGTCAGAGGTCAAGGTCATTTAGGGCGGACCCCTTTGATTTGCTTCATTTTTTTTTACACGTATAGATCTTGACGTCTTGAATACGATGAGGATGAAATCTAAGCTCGGCAAGCGCTATCATCTGAGCTAGAGGAGGTCCAAGGTCAGGGTCATTTGGGGTTAGCCAGTTCGGCTAGGCGGACCCCTCAGAATCACTTGAAAATCTCCACAATGGTAAAACGTGATCGTGTCATTACGAAAAGGTCAAAAACTAAGCTCGGCAAGCCCCACAAATAAAGTTATAGTGGGTCCAAGGTCAAGGTCATTTAGGGCGGACCCCTTTGATTTGAATGACATTTTGCACAATTATAGATCTTGAAGTCCTTAATACGATGAGCATAAAATCTAAGCTCGGCAAGCGCTATCAGCTGAGCTAGAGTAGGTCAAAGGTCAGGGTCATTTAGGGCGGACCCCTTTGATTTGCATGAAATTATGCACACTTATAGATCTTGACGTCCTGAATACGATGAGCATAAAATCTAAGCTCAGCAAGCGCTATCAGCTGAGCTAGAGTAGGTCAAAGGTCATGGTCATTTGTGGTCAGCCAGGGCAGACCCCTTGTATTTCTTTTAAAGTCAGTGAAATGATATATCTAAACATCGTGATTATGAGGATAAAGCAACTGAGCTTTTCAACCCCTAACAATGGAGTTATAATGGGTCGAAGGTCAAGGTCACTCAGGGCGGACCCCTTCAATTTGACTAAAAATTTAGAATCAGGTGCATTTTTATGTTCTAAATACTATGCTTATAATATCTAAACTCAGCAAAGACTCGAATAGATGGTTAAGTGATTCAAACAAACAAGCGTTTTCAGTCAACTTTGTCTGACGAACACGTGGACACCAGCGAGTCTCCTCCAATTTTTAGTAAATTTGAAGGGGTCCGCCCTGAGTGGCCTTGACCTTTGACCCATTATAACTCCATTGTTAGGATTTCCCGAGCTTAGTTGCTTTATGACCAAAATCAAAATGTTTTTTTTTTACACATTTATTCAATCGAACACATTATTTCAAAACACACACATACACTGGTCTGTACTTTGTCTGTACACATTATACATATATAGGCCATCTCATATCATGGCCTCCCCTCCCGCGCCGCCTCGCGTTAATACGCGGCCTCGCAATGCTTAGATATATCATTTCACTGACTTTAAAATAAATCCAGGGAGGGCAAAAATGACCCTTACCTTTGCCCTACTCTAGCACAGTTGATAGCCCTTGCCGAGCTTAGATTTTATGCTCATCGTATTCAGGACGTCAAGATCTATAAGTGTGCAATATTTCATGCAAATCAAAGGGGTTCGCCCTAAATGACCCTGACCTTTGACCTACTCAGCACAGCTGATAGCGCTTGCCGAGCTTAGATTGTATGCTTATCGTATTCAGGACGTCAAGATCCATAAGTGTGCAGAATTTCATGCAAATCAAAGGGGCCCGCCCTAAATGACCCTGACCTGTGACCTACTCTAGCACAGCTGATAGCGATTGCCGAGCTTAGATTTTATGCTCATCGTATTCAGGACGTGAAGATCTATAAGTGTGCAAAATTTCATGCAAATCAAAGGGGTCCGCCCTAAATGACCCTGACCTTTGACCTACTCTAGCACAGCTGATAGCGCTTGCCGATCTTAGATTTTATGCGCATCGTATTCAGGACGTCAAGATCTATAAGTGTGCAGAATTTTATGCAAATCAAAGTGGTCCGCCTTAAATGACCCTGATCTTTGCCCTACTCTAGCTCAGCTGATAGCGCTTGCCGAGCTTATATTTTATGCTCATCGTATGCAGGACGTCAAGATCTATAAGTGTGCAGAATTTCATGCGAATCAAAGGGGTCCGCCCTAAATGACCCTGACCGTTGACCCACTATAACTTCATTTGTAGGGCTTGCCGAGCTCAGTTTTTGACCTTTTCCTAATGATACGATCACGTTTTACCATTGTGGAGATTTTCAAGTGATTCTGAGGGGTCCGCCTAGACGAACTGGCTAACCCCAAATGCCCCTGACCTTTGACCTCCTCTAGCTCAGCTGATAGTGCTTGCCGAGCTTATATTTTATGCTCATCGTATTCAGGACGTCAAGATATATACATGTACAAAATTTGAAGCAAATAAAAAGGGTCCGCCCTAAATGACCTTGACCTCTGACCCGCTATAACTTTCTTGTTAAGGCTTGCCGAGCTTAGATTTTGACGTTTTTGTAATGACACGAGCACACTCTATCATTGTGGAGATTTTCAAGCGGTTCTGAGGGGTCCTCCCAGCTCGAATGACCTTGACCGAATATCGATCTGGAATTTGAATTTGAATTTGTTGCCAACTTTATAGACGCAATCCGTGAAGCATCCGTGATGCATGACCGACTATCAGTATAAGTCATGAATAACAACAACATGCAAACTATACCAACTCGAATCAAATAGGGGCGGAATGAATTGAACCCCAGGCAAGCTAGTATTCGCAAAGCACTCGGCACAGCGCCACAATAGCAAAAGGTGAGGGAAATGCATATTGGATACAATATTATTACGTCACAAGTTTCTGAAGTGTCAACTACTATGAAATACAGTGATAAAATACCTTTAATAATGATTAACAAGAAAATTCAAACTTAAAAACAATAATTTGAATAAGTCTTTAATTAGCTTTCAACTCAAAATCAGATATATTTTGCAATGCTACACAAGAATGGCAGCAGTGACGTCATTAACAAAGCCTGCTACGGGACTTGGGTATGCTAATCAGGAACAACTCGCCACAATGGTTAAGTGCGCCGAGAAGCATGACAATGACTTTGTAAACAAATCGCCGACGCTAAATAGGTCGCCGTCGATGTGCATCGATGAGCTTCCGATTTAATTGCCCGTTTTGTGTTATTGTTTGCTAGTTTTTTTGGGACAAATTATTATTTTTCATGATAATATAAAGCATAATGTTATATACAGCCACAGACAAATTATACAATACTCCTAATGTTGAAAACAAATGAATCGATTTGCAAAAATTGAGGGTCGCAACCACTAACTATGCCGCCGTTGATGTGCATCGATGAGCTTCCGATTTTATTGCCACTTTTTCCAATCGCTGTTAGTTTTAGAAGATCGCCGGGCATATAATCACAACAAGCAGAACGCACAATATATTATCCACTCCATTGCGTAAAAAAACAATACGGGAAAAGCCCGCAGTTTGATGAGGACCAAAAGTACTTGCAAGTACCGGTCGTTAAAAGTGTGGAACGCTTATCAACTTCAACTTGAAATATCTTTCGGTAGGAAAGTTTTCATGCAAAATGTGATGAATTTACAATATATTTTGTTCTCGTCTGGCGATTTCAAGTGCTAACTCCATTTTTGTGGAAAAAGGTCATTATTTCCCTTTAAATCAGTTTTCTGTTCCAACAAGGAACATGTCCCCATTTGTTTTAGTCGACGCTACACGAGCGACGTTGCTGACTTCGGATGTGCTTTATGCTTACGATAAATAGGGATAAGATTACATATAATTGGTGATGTATTTTGAATCTGTAAGCAGCACTCACTGCGTCTTCCGTGAGACACGTGTCGACGCCGCAGCAGCGCCTCTCCTCCGCCGTGGACATGGCGACGCACCTATGGGAGACATCATCCTGTCATTATTGAGTGGTATTTACGGCCATCGTCCTGATAGCTTTTCCATGACAACGCCGCAACTTTCACTGAGAAGCACTTCTGGAATGATGACACAATGTGTTGTGTAGGAACAGGGGGCCGGGTGGGACAGTATTCCACCGCCAGTGTTCCTCTGCTCCAACCAGTTTTTGGTCACCATTCGAGCTGAAACACTTGTTTCAGTTTGTGATTTATTATCTTTATTAATAAAATAAAAATCAGAATGTTTTTGAATGGATGGATTTCTGAGGTCAGGCCCTGCGCTAAGCATAGCTTGTTGGGCAGGACCTGACCCCACCACCGGATGGAACAATTCCTGGCGTCCGGCAGAATTTAGAAGCGAAAGTTTTACGTGCCCAACATACCTGGACACGGCCATCTGACCCCGCCCTCTGATGTCACCTGACCTTGAGTGCCTCTGACGTCACCTGACCTTGAGTGCGACCGCTGCCACCGGCCACAGGCCATCTCTGTCAGGGGCAAATAGCCAGCGCCGAAGCGACTCGAACCCGGGCTGCCACTACCCGGTGAGGTCAGAAGTCCGGCACTCTCCCAACTGAGCTACAGGGGCGGACAAGTACGCATAACATGCTTTTATATCTGAAGATTTAATTATTGGAGGTCGCTGAAAAAGTTCGGCCAGACCTTGGCCTGACCTGTCTGTCAGTGTGTCCAAATGTGTTTGACTCTGTCCAAACTGATGTGCCTTTAGGAACGGCATGGCACCTTTCGAAACGGCCAGACGTGCTATGGATAATGGTGTCGGTCTCGGGTCGATCAGTGCCACGTGGCACGTGCCGCAAAGTAGGCTATGACAGACAATTTTTGCGAACCCAAACTGGTTAACTTTAAAGCGGGGACGCCGCCGGTCAAATACTTTCAGGTGAAAAGTACAATTCCCTGACCCTGTGCTCATTGGGGGTCGCGTCCGCGAGGGATGCTACTTTTATCCCGGAGGAGCGGGGGGAGGGTACACTTTATTTGCGTAGTGTTCCTGCTTCCGGGATTTTTTAGCTAGCTACGCCAAACTTCGTGCATCAGCAGGGGCGGATACAGGGGGGTCGGCGGGGGGCGGCCGCCCCCCCCCCCCCCCCACCCCTGCGGGCGGATACAGGGGGCGGCCGCCGCCGCCCCGCCTCCCTCCGCGCCGAAGGCGCGGAAGAACGTCGTAAGCATATCAATTTCCGCGCCCAAGTCGCGGAAATAAACATGCTTACGGGGTTTGATATCTGCCATTTGCTGCATTCAGATCAGGAGCCGCCCTCAGGCTAGGTGCCGCCCATGGCCAGGTACCGCCTTCAGGTCATGTGCCACCCTCAAGTCATGTGCTGCCCTCAGGTCATGTGCAGCCCTCTGGTCATGTGCTGCCCTCAAGCCAGATGCCGCCCCCTGGTCAGGTGCCACCTTCAAGCCAGGTGCCGCTCTCAAGCCAGGTGCCGCCCTCAGGCCAGGTCCCGTCCTCAGGCCACGTACCGCGTTCTGGCGGGGCACCGCCCTTAGGTCAGATGCCACTACCTAGCCATGTGCCGCCCTATGGTCAGGTGACGGCGCCCCTCCGGCCAGTGAGGACGCCCCTCCGGCCAGTGACGGTGCTTTTGCGGCCAGTGACGGAACCCCCTGTCATAGACGGCGCCCCTCCGGCTAATGACAGCGCTCCTCTGGCCAGTGACTGCACCCCTCCAGCCAATGACGGCGCCCCTCCGGCCAGTGACGGCACCCCACCGGCAAATGACGGCGACCCCGGCCAGTGACTGCGCCCCTCCAGCCAATGACAGCGCCACGCTGTTCAGTGACGGCGCCCCTCCATCAAATGACGGCGCCCATCTGGCCAGTGACGGCGCCCCTCCAGCTAATGACGGCGCCCCTCTAGCCAGTGACAGCGCCACTTCGGCTAGTGACGGCGCCCATCTGGCCAGTGATGGCACTCCTCCGGCCAGTGACGGCACTCTTGCGGCCAGTGACGAAGCCCCATCGGCCAGTTACAGTGCCCCTTCGGCCAATGACGGTGCCCCTCTAGAGCCAATGGCGGCACCCTTCCGGCCAGTGACGGCGCCCCTCCGGCCATTGACCGCCGGAGGTGCGAGGCTCTCTCAGGCCTCGACAATCGCCCTCTCAGACCAGTCTGGGACTCGCTCAGTCATGGCAAGGGTTCTATCAGGCCTATAAATCATCTAAGGGCCCCTCATGCCGCACGAGGGCCCCTCAGGTCGACAGGGGGCCCGCTCAAGCCGACCGAGTTCTCTTTCAGGCCGATCGAGGTCCTCTCAAGCCGACCGAGGACCGCTCAGGTTGACTGTGGGCCCATCAGGCCGACAAAGATCCCAAATTCAGGGCGCCGGAGGATCCCCTCAACCCGACCATGGGCCCCTCACACCAACCAAAGGCCCCTCAGACGGAACAGAACAGGAGCGGAACAATCAGGACCCTTTGTCAGCCCACATGCTGACAAAGGGTCTCCTCAGGCTGACATAGGGCTCCCTCAGACCTAGAGCCCCTCAGACCGAGTGATGGCCCTGAACAGGCACGTAGCCAGGATTTCGTCCAGGGGGGGGGGGGCGTCGCCTCGAAAGGGCCCCTTCCCGAGCTTTGAAAGGGCCCCTTCCCAAGCGTTGAAAGGCCCTCCCCCCCCCAAAAAAAAACGCATGAAAAGGCACGTTACAAGGCTGGAAAATGCAGTATGGCAGGTATGGCATGGGCCATACCAACGTTTAGGAGATGGAGTTAGCAAACTGCCACATCAACTTTGGAACCAGTGACACGAATTTGGAATCAGCTATACCAACTTGGAATATTTGTTTAAGCTCAAGACCTGGAACTCTTAAACAAATTGCACCGCGGAGCGGCGCGAAAATTTTGAGTATTATGCCCTGGGTTGCTTTCTCATCAATGCGTCGCATTGCGTATGGTGCGGACCTCTAAAATTGTTATATTGTGCGTTTAACCCGCGAGTCACTGGGGGGGGGGGGGGGGGGGGGGTTAGCCCCCCTTAGGAATATCAGGAATATCTCAATAAATAATCCAGATATCGACGGCAAAATTTCAGTACCTTTCCGGGCATCATTTGTACACCTTTTGAGAGAAAAATAAAAATAAATCGTCAGAAATTTTTCGAGATATAGTGAATTTAGTGACGTCACTAAACACGATTTTGACACCAAAATCGGCTAAACTTTGCCAAGCCGTACAAATGCTGCATTTGAAACAAAATGCAATCCAAAAACGTTAAAAGGTAGAAAATTGCAAGGGCTACAAACCAGCTATCTTGAAATTTCACAAATTTTGGTTTTTGACCCCAAAAAATGTCACACAAAAAACTTTTTTTGAAAAATTGCTCACAAAATCAAATTTTTCAAAGATATTGAAAAAAACGGAATATATGTCAGATAACAACATATGGGCAACTACCATACAAAATTTCAAAATGATATCATCTTTTTGACTGTCATGGCATATAAAGTATGGGTAAATCATGAAGTCATATTTTGAAATTGCGTTTTTTGGCTGTTATTGACCGGGTACAGACAAATAAATGCCAGCACTGTTTGTTTTATATAAAACTGATATAGAAACATGCCTTTTTCATTCCGATTTATCAATTTCAAATCTTGACCTTCCGTGACCTGAACTTGACCTGAACTTGACACTATCTTCACGTAAATGAAGTCAGGTGGTAAAATGACTACCACTATCGAATTCTACGCGTAAAAGCATCCATAAAACATGTGCTGCATGACTTTCGTAGATATTTTGTGTGTAGTGACCTTTTGTGACCTAACATTGACCTTGATCTTTTCCAACAATCTCACTTTAGCTCATGTGGGATATGTATCATAATTTTGACAGCACTTTGGGTGATTATAGGCGCAATCGAAGGCCATGGATGGCAAGTATTGTCCATAAACTCAAATACCTCGATTTTGACGTTTGACTTGACCGTGACCTGACATGTGACCTTAATTTGACATTTGTAAGGTTGCGTTAGGCTTATCTCATTGAGCGCTTTCGAATGCCGCATTGTGCGTCCCTCTGCGATCATTGGTTCTGAAGATACCAGGGGGGCTAAAAAAGCCCCCACAGTGAGTCGTGTTACAGAATATACCCCAGTGACTGCCGGGTTAAAAGTGCGGGGAAAAGGTGCTAAAATGAACTATTTTTCCCAATAATATAGGAAAGTAGCAACATAACACAGAAATGCGCCGAGAAACAGGCCTATTTTTTCCTAACCCGCATATAATTGAATTTGTAGTTAAATTGCGCCGCGTAGCGGCGCGAAAATTTTGAGTTCGATTCCCTGTACAACTGTATTCTTACTGTTGAAAGGCCCAAGGTCCCTTCAGATCGTCTAGGGGCTCCTCTAACCTTTTCTACGCCTTTCCGACCTGTTCAGGGACTCATCTGGGATCCGCGAAGCGAAAAGACATGATGTGGAGTCGGTGATATATATATATATATATATATATATATATATATATATATATATATATATATATATATATATATATATATATATATATATATATATATATATATATAATACAAAGAGATTTACTTTACAGGACAAAATAAAATCGGATCTTTCGGCTATATTGTAGCACCCTGACGAAGGGTGTTACAATATACGCGAAAGCTTCGCTTTTAATATTTGTATTGTGGAGTAAGTCCTCTTTGTATTTAATCTTCATCTGCGATCTCTACGTGCTTTGACCCTTCCGGTCTCACCAGAGACTCCTCTGACCTTCCAAGAAGCCCCTCTTGTGTGTCAAGGGGCCCATTCGGCCTGTTCAGAGGTTCTTCCGACCTGGCCAGGGACTGCACTGGCTGCTTTGTCGCCCTGCCGACATGCTCAGGAGCAGGGGCGGCGGATTGCGGGGCGCAGGGTACCCAAAATCCCCCCTCAAATGAAAATCCTGGGAGGGGAAGGGTCATGTTGCCCCAGATTGAGCAGGCTAAAATCGGGGGGGGGGGGCAAAACTACCCTTTGCCCCCAGGATTTTCGACTGGGGGAATTTTGGGTACCCTACCCCGCAATCCGCCGCCCCTGCCCAGGGGCCCCTCCGACCTGCCCAGGGGCCCCTCCAGTCTGACTAGGAACTCATCCGGCATGTTCAAGGGGCCCCCGCGCACTGCAGGGGGTTGCAGGGGGTTGATTTCCGCCCCCCTCAGGTTTTTCAAAGATAACGAAAAAACGGCGGTCCGCAGCGCCGCCGGGTTTTGTCACACCTGTTAGGACATCAATTGCGCACACTTTGAAAAAAATAACCTCGGGTCATCTCAGGTCAGGTCACCAGACCAGGTCAAGTGACCCCACCTCCAAAAATGTTTGCAGTTGTGCCAAAGCCAGAGTTTTTCACCGATCAGTTTGAAACTTACAGGATGTCATGAGAGCATAAGTACTTACAATTCGTTTATCTCGGAATTTTGATATCGGTGACTTAAGGTCAGGTCAATTTCGTAACTTCCCCATAATAAGTCAATGGGGAAATATACAAATGCTTCCTATTTCAAGGATATGCATGATATTAGTCCAATTACTTCTGGATCATGTTATTATAGGATATGCTTGATGATCCAAGTGTAATTTTTGTTCAGTGACCCCTATTGGGTCATTTGAGGTCATGCGAGGTCACCATCACTTTTTTTGTCAATAACTCCCACCATAATGCAGATAGAGAAGTAAAACAGACATCAATGCGTTTGTCTCGTCGATATACGTCTTTCCATATGCAACATGCCCTACTTGGGTCACCACTTGACCTTGACCTGAGGTAAAATTGTTAAGTTGACTTAATAATGTCGCCATGTACATAATTATAAGCGCCTTGACAAGATAAACACAATGGCTTAAAAAGTTTTCGTTATCTTTATTAAGTAAAAAGTTAATAGTAAAAAACGATTTAGCAAAAAACGTTTTTTTCCCCTTTTTTACCTCTGGAGCCTCAAATATTGACCTGATATCAAATCTGAGGACACCGTAGCGATTGCAAATTTCACTGGCTAGCGTTTGCTTTTTTGTTTGTTTCTAACTAGAATAGTTTCTGAGATATATGGGAATTTCTGGAGCGATGTCCTAAAACAGGAAAAAAAACTGGAAAATTTGACCTTTGATGACCTCTGGTGACCTCAATTTTGACCTGAACTAAAAGAACACTGAAATACTTTCGATAGAACATGTATCAAGCTATCAAATGCCTTTTTCTGATTCTCGCTACATAGCGTAATTTTCGAGATCTCAGGGGGGGGGGGGCGGAAATCAACCCCCTGCAGTTCGTGTTCGGCGCAAAGCCCCCGCAGTGCGCGGGTTAAAGGTATTTTATCACTGTATTTCATAGTGGTTGACACTTCAGAAACTTGTGACGTAATAATATTGTATCCAACATGCATTTCCCTCACTTTTTGCTATTGTGGCGCTGTGCCGAGTGCTTTGCGAATACTAGCTTGCCTGGGGTTCAATTCATTCCGCCCTTATTTTATTCGAGTTGGTATAGTTTGCATGTTGTTGTTATTCATGACTTATACTGATAGTCAGTCATGCATCACGGATGCTTCACGGATTGCTTCACAGATCAGAGCGCTGCTCGAACGCACGCTAGTAGCGCTTTCGTTCTCCATGGCAACCAGGCGTGAGCCAATGAAAAGCCAGAAAGTATTCCCTTTCTGGCTTTTGATTGGCTGACGCCTGGTTGCCATGGAGAACGAAAGCGCTACTAGCGCTACTAGCGTGTGTCCGAGCAGCGCTCAGTTTGATCGGAAATGTCACAGAGCCTCCAAAAATGCCGCACTCGATGAAAACAATGGTAGGGAAGGACGAATTTGTCAATGACCTTCATGAAGTACACAAGGTACTTGTTTTGTATTTTTTCCAAACTTACAACTTTGAATTTGGGAATAATTTTATTTAATTCTTAAATTTAAATAAAATAATTTTAAAACCATAACGGTAGCCTAAGAAATTGTTGCTAACAAAATCAAAAGGTCATTATTTCCCTTTAAAACTTTGGCGTTTTTCGAGACTTGTATCAGATAACGAGTGCTTGATCGGTATTACTGTCCACCACCTTTATCTTAGAATCTGCATCAAATTCAATTTTAGAGTTTTGAATTATTTGCAAGTCCTACACCGGATCACAAAATGGATATGGAATTCAAAACTTACGGGACTCTTTATTACTACACACTGTTCGTTCAGGTTTTGTGGTTTTCTTACCTCTGGCCGGAAGCGACGCGTTGAGAATTTGGTGGTGGCGTTTTGGCATACAAAATCATGAAAAATATCGAATTTGATGTGGAAAAAAATAGGTAACTATGAAAAAAGGTAACTACGGTAACTAGGTAACTACGATAACGAACTAGGTAACTGCTGTCGTTGGAACAAAACATTTTTCTTCTTCTTCTCAAATATTGCTTATTTTACCGGAAATATGTCATACGTGAGGTGTTTTCATTAGCATAAAAGAGATGACTGGCTCTGCCTCAGCCGTTCCTGCAGAAAGTACGCGGTGACATCACCGCGCACTTTTAAATGTCCTTACGTGCAGAAGAGGTCATTTCCAGAAAAATGTGGCCACCGTGGGACTTCTACCTCCTTTATAAGAACATTTTACTATGTAACTCAATTATTCTGGGAAAAACCCGTATAATGCCACTCCCGCACGCGCCTCACACGCAAAATCGCCCCTCGCGACACGCGAGCTGAGCACTGCGCGCCGCCGACCCGGCTTACGGGGAGCGGGCTCTCGGCCAGTCACGGACAAATGCTGCATTGCATGTTGACAAACCTATCTCTGTCCCCGACTGGTTATTGATTCGACTCCGATTGAATCGATTGGAATCGTTCGATAAAAATCCCTTGAATCAAAGAAGAGTCGATTCACCACCTGATTTTTTTTATTCATGAATCATGATTGAATCAAAACCCGCATAGAAACAAGGCTGATTGAATGAAAAGGACTGTGCATTGCTATTTCAATGGTGAGTCAAACGTGATTTAATAAAAAAAAGTTTTTATTCCTTGAATCGGGAAGAATCATCTCTCAAAATGGTTATCCATGAATCAAACGGTGACTGAATCATTCATATTCAAAAATGAATCGTGATTGAATCCTTCAAAAAAAAGGTGAATCAATAACCAGTCTGCAGTCTGTCCACTAGTCCAGCTATCCAAGGAGATCGTGAAAATTTCCAGCCACCTCCGACCGCTATAAGTCGTAGTTTTGGACAATTGTATGCACCATATTTGCCATACGTAGCCTCTGACCGGGACTCGCTTGACTGGCTGCGCCAGCCCGGATCGACTAACTTCGAGCCTGTACACGATGTGACGTCAGAGGTCACGGCGCGGCCACCACCGGCCGGCTGGCCGGTCAGGGTCAGGTCATGACCGGCGGCGGCCGCGCCGTGGCCTCTGACGTCACATCGTGTACAGGCTCGAAGTTGGCCGATCCGGGCCGGCGCAGCCAGTCAAGCGAGTCCCGGCCAGAGGCTACGTATGACAATTATGTATATTTGATATATTTAATTTTTTATCTATCTATCTATCTATATTTGATTATAGTATAATCCTATATTATAAAAGCAGTAGTGTCTACTTTCTTCAACACTAGCCTATTGTCGACGCGCTTCAACACTAGCGCCTATGGAAAAGCTTCAGCCTCACCTGTTGTCTCATTTCAGGATCTTAATAGCTCAGGGACTAAGGCACGCAGAGCGTCGTGACAAAAACTAATCGACTCGACTGGTGACTAAATTTATGAAACTTTGGGTCCCATCACGGTCGGTTGCGTCGTTTGTGCGTGGTGCCGCGTGCAAAAATGGTCGATTTCTCCATTGACAATGCACTAATTAGCGAAAACGCCGCGTACGAAATTATCGCCCAAACATTTTTGCATACCTGGCTGATATTTCGGCAACCACAAGTCGCACCGACAAGCCGAAAACACAGATGTGCAGAGGAAGAAGCGGCACACAATATCCACTGTCGGTCCATCTGCGGTGCGTTGCATGTGCAAAGTTAATCGCTAAACAGCTGCAATTTAGGCTTTAATCAAGTTTTTCACGATTCAAATCAGTGCTCGGAACCAATGGGACGTCAAGTGATGAAACTTTGACAATGTGTAGGCCTATGCATCCTCTCTAAAATGCATGTAAAAATTAACGTTCTAAAGAAATATTTCAGTGCTAAAATCCGCCTGGAACATACCCATTACCAATGTTTTCCAACGTCAATTTTGCAAACCGCCGTACCGTCAACAAAAAATGTGTCCTAAGCGATACAAATCACATGGCCGGAAAGTGCATTCAAAATCATCTAATACCCACCCAAAATGTGTTCATATATAAAAACATGTAGCTTACAATGACAGGTTCCCTAAAACGCTACAAGAAATATGCCGCGCCAACAAAATAACTCCCGACTGGAGAATGAGTCTTGGTTGCTATGGAGACCACCGTTGTTACGGCCACCGCCTGGCGCCGCCTTGCGGCCGGCGATAGAACTGTATATGTGCAGTCCAGCGTCAGTGGGACGAGAGCGGGCGTGGGCGGTGGTTGCGTTGCGCCCGCCCGCAGCGCTCGCCATCCACACCCACACCCAATTGAAGGCTATATACATTGCAGACCATATAAATTAAAGGACAAATACACACCCCCGCCTAGAGGATGAGAGGGTCACTCCCGACCGGAGTTTGAGTCTCAGTTACTATGGAGACAGTCGCTGCCTGTATCCCGCAACTGTATCGATAATAAGCCTTGGCTACCATCGGCCGATATAGCTTAGTGCCAAGGCTTCAGACTTTGACGCAGAGGGGCCCGGTTCGAATCCCGGCGACGGCCAAGTGCTATTTCGACACGAACGAACGGCCCACCTGATCGGATTGAATTGGACGCGGCCGACACCGCCCACCGCCCACTGTCCACGTTCATCGCCCACCGCCAACCGTCCACCGCCCACCGCCCCGCCACCGCACACCGAACACCGCCCACCGCCTACCGCCCACCGCATACTGCCCACTGCCCACCGCCTACCGCCTACCGCCGCTCACCGCCTACCACCCACCGACCACCGCCCACCGCCCACCGCCCATTGCCCACCGCATACCGCCCACCGCCAACTGCCCACCGCATACCGCATACCGCCCACCACCCACCGCTCACCGCCCATCGCCCCGCCACCGCACACCGCCCACCGCCCACCGCCCACCGCCGACCACCCACCACCCATTGCCCACCGCCCACGTTCATCGCCCACCGCATACCGCCCACCGCCTACCGCTCACCGCCTACCGCCCACCGACCACCGCTTACCGCCCACCGCCCACCGCCCACCGCCCGCCGCCTACTGCCCACCGCCTACCGCCCACCACCCACCGCCGACTGCCCACCGCCCACCGCCCACTGCCTACCTCCCACCGCCCACGCCCACCGCCCACGCCCACCGCCCACCGCCCCAACACCGCCCCGCCACCACCCACCGACCACGCCCACCGTCCACCGCCTACCGCCACCGCCCACGCCTACCGCCCCAACACCGCCCCGACACCACAAACAACACCAACAACACCAACAACACCAACAAAATCAACAACACCAACTACACACACATTGTACTGTGCCATCGCCCCGTTGGTTGTTGTACTGTGCCATCGCCCCGCCATCACCCACCAACGCCCGCCACCGCCCCGCCATCACCCACCAACGCCCGCCACCGCCGCCACGTCCGCCACGCTCGCCTGCTATATAAATTAGCTTGCTATATAAATTGCAGGCTATATACATTACACCCATCTAGTCAAATATAGTAGTTATAGTAATACTTTAAACAAATCAAGATTTGAACTGCATGTGCTGTAATGCAAAACGCATAGCAATTCTCATCTATGGCGACGATTTTCGTGACCTAAGAGGCCATTAACTGACCCAGACCTAACAATCGATATAATGCCAGATAGCTAATACAACGACCAACATTTTGACGCCAACTAAATCGTTTTATACTCATCACTTTGGTAATGACGACGGACAGAGCAAAATCGCCATTTTTGGACATGGTCGATCTAAGGTCATTCGCTTGACCTGAAAGGTCACCCGTTGACCTGCAAAAATAAAAGTTGCATACTGTTAGATTCTTCTCATGACAGGCAACATGCTGTTTCTTACCGAATTGCTCTATGTAGCTTGGTTTGGAAGTTAACAGGGGTCTGTCAGCCCCCCCCCCCCCGTAGGGCGAAGGCGAGAAAAGCTCCCCGTAGGGCGAGTGTTAAGTTACTTACGAACGTATGCTAAGAAAGCCGACATCTACCGACATTTGCCGACGTCGGCCCGGCGTCGGCATGCTTACTGGGATGTGATAATCTCATCTCCCTCCACCACTCAACACATCTCATCATAGGAGGACTCATCTCCCTCCACCACTCAACACATCTCATCATAAGAGGACTCATCTCCCTCCACCACTCAACACATCTCATCATAAGAGGACTCACCTCCCTCCACCACTCAACACATCTCATCATAAGAGGACTCATCTTCCTGCACCACTCAACACATCTCATCATAAGAGGACTCATCTCCCTCCACCACTCAACACATCTCATCATAAGAGGACTCATCTGACTCCCTGCCCACAAAGTTTATTCATCATGGACAATGAAGAACTTATTCCGTGATGGCGATGAAATGCTGCAGTGCATACTGCAAAAAAAAACACTCTGGAACGATTTATAGATCAGTTCCAACTACCAACTGGTCCGAATGCGAACAACGTCACTATAATGTTCACGTTGCAATTGGGAATAACTCGTCTATCTAGTACACAGTACTAGGAACACGGAGTAAGGATGTTTATGGGCACAGTGAGGAGACTTCACATTCTATGTTGCAGCCCATATCATGATACACATTTTTAATCATATTTCACTATTTCACTATTTGTTTCACTTGTTTCTGGTTTCAGTTACTTCTTATTATGTTTGCTTGATTCAAGCGCCCTGTGGCGGCGAAGAACACTGCTAAATAACGCTCATAACAAACACCCACGACAAACACTCATAACAAGCACAAGCATTCGTGACTAACAGAAGAACATTCAACCACCGTAAAATGAGTGGTCATCTCCCGATCGAGCTTTACAGCAATGCCGTACCTTTAAGCAGCCGCAAGCTCACCGCTCACCGCAAGCGAAACGACGCCCAACAGCAATCCGCGCCCAACAGCGACTCCCCGGTGGTGTTTGGTTCCCCAACACCGCCATTTTTCGTTCCTTCAATCAGATAACACAACATTCTATAAATTACACACGCACCTCACACACAAATACGCTGCACATCACACATGGCTCATTGGCAGTCACTGCGATAGCCAGTCAGTGGAAAATCGCCCCCACCTCTGCTCTCTCCCTGTTTCACTTCCGGGCGGAACCAACACCGCTGTCCGGTGCACAGCATGCAGCCGCCTTGAGCGGAGCCAGTGGAATCTCCCGTGGTCGGCCCGTGTTGGCCCTGCGAGAGATCACATTCAACACAGCACTTCACTTCCGGCGGTGTTTGTAACACTACACGCGTCTGCAAAGGTGCAGCCAGCTCCCATCACCCATATCGCCTCCTCTGAAGTGTCCAGGTAATTGCTCGCCCCGGAACCGGTCTTTGACCGCAATACGTCCACCATATAGTTCGAATCAGCAGCTGCCTATCAGGTAGCTCTATTGGTAGGTGTAAGGTCTATCACGGCAATGTCTACCTGGAGTTCTGGTGAAAATAGATTCAAAATTATATCCGTGCAATTTCGCCCGCAAGGTTTTCGAATGTCTGCCCTGTGCTCACGAGCAAGATGTGTTCAGATTTTCTTACAACTTTTCCAATATGCGCACAGGTAGCCTAAGCCTAAGCTTCTAAGCTGCTCCCAAGATGCCACCATGGCACTGGCGCAGCAAGCTCCCAGACCTGCCTTCACTGGGATTCAACAGAACTACAACTAGGCTGAACTAGAATAACTCCTATCTAAATAACCTCCTATCATAATAGGCTTCCAGACTATGCTGAAATGTGTCCATTGTACGGGATCAACTCGTCCGCCTCCAAGTCTGACAGAGGCGAGACGGTGGTCGTTGTGGCCGGTTTCTTTTGCGCTCCAGTCTGGTGGCTGTTGCCTCCCGTCGCAGCGGCTGAGATCTTCTCTGTCGAGCTGCTCGTGGTCGTCTTAGCGGCGGTCGTGGAGGAAGTCTTGGTGGTCTCTTTCTTGGGCAGTGAGCTGGTCGGCGACCTGTAGAAGTATAAAAAAATCACGATAAACTATGTTTGCATGGAAATGAATACGGAAAATTGGACAAATTAATCATGAGCATTTAATGCGGGCATTAATGGTTAGATGCCAAGCGAAACCAGCAGCCGACTCGTAAAGTGCAGGGCGGTAGACGAAGACACCATTAGCCAGACTTTAAATAGTGTGTCTACTCACATCGCTTATTTGGGGTTATTGACACTGGTTTATAGGACATAATTTTCTGAATCGAACCATGCCTTTCATTTTTCCAGATTCATACTAGTTGCTGAGATATTCCAAAGACCCCAGGAACTGGTTGGTAGCAAAAAGTTATCGGGTAGACCCCAGAGGGCATCCCGATAAGGGCATCCCGATAACAACCACCTTTTTTGAAGGTTGTCGAATCACACTTAATTGTATGTCTGCATGTCAGGCGAGGTCAGCTGAACATGTCCGTGAACTTTTTCTCTTGTCGGTTCACTATTAGGTAGAAGCATTGCTATTATCGAAATATCGATGCAAATTTGCTAGCATATCGTTAGCGCCGGCCAATAGAATTTCGACAAAACAGGTCGTGAGCGCTGATAGCAGCTACCGAACAGAGCCTCGACGGCCATTTTACTTTTCGACGATTTGTTAACATTGTTCGTATGGATTGTTGATTGTCTTGGTTGCGCCGTTTTACATAACATCTTCTTACCTCTGATTATAGTGGCGATCGTTTTATCGATATCGAAACAAAACAAAATAAGCAAAAATAATATAAGTGAAAATTCAACTAAAGGGGCTCCAGATGTGAAATATATCGTATCCAACGATCAAACCAATAGCTTCTTACCGTAAGATAAATATTTTGGACATTCCAAAACAGTAGACACACTCCCTTTAAAGGGACTGTCCCACCTTTTTTGAAGGTTGTCGAATCACACTTAATTGTATGTCTGCATGTCAGGCGAGGTCAGCTGAACATGTCCGTGAACTTTTTCCTAAACAAAAAATTATCTTGGAAGATATTCAACTTTTAGTTTTAAGCGGAAAGTTGGGTTGGTGACGTCATATGATTTTGTTTAATAACAGGGAAATCCTTTGTGCTGCCAAATGTATGGCACAATTTTTTGTCGACATCTATTCCGCAGAAAAAGCGAACCACCCGGTGTCTAGATTGGCTTAGATTGCGAACCACCCGGGGATCGAGAAATGAAAAACGAAAATATTTCAAGGCCAACCTTAAAACAAGTCGACTAGCATTACCAGTTGGGTAAAGAGACACGACGCTGTCGGTTTAGAGGCCCTATTCAAATACACATGGGCCATATTTTTTACAGATGTCAAAATCAAACTCGAATATCTTTTTGATTAGATCATTGTGGTTGTTTTAACTGCTACCATACTTAATTGCAATGCCAAGCCATCAAAATGGCTATCTCAACTCAAATATAATGTTAGGGTGGGATAGTCCCTTTAACGATGGGACGCAGACAATGCGCTATGACGCTATTGCACAATGATTCTTATGCCGATGCGTCTCCAAATTGGACTTTTCCCGTGACCGAACAAGGCTTGTGCCAGCGAATCTCAGGAGTCTCCCTCCTGGCCTATGCTTGTAATCTTGTCTCCTCTCTCTTGTCGGTTTAGAGGCCCTATTCAAATACAAATACACATGGCCTTATTTTTCTCTCTTGTCTCTTTGCATATTTAGTGCTTTATTGTTTACTTTGTATATCTAGCAGCTTTATTCTGTTCGGTCCATGTCATTATAAATTAATATTAAGCGCGAACCCCAACGAGCGGCAAACCCCACCCACGCTTCCCATGACTCTTCAGCTATTCTTTTTGTTTCAGTCCTCACTATCCAGTAGTCATTTCTCACTCATCAGCCCTCGTTCGTCAGTCCTCCCAGCCTGGTCTCAGTCCTCCCTGCCTGGTCTCAGTCCTCAATCCTCCCCGCCTGGTCTCAGTCCTCAGTCCTCCCCGCCTGATCTCAGTCCTCCCCGCCTGGTCTCAGTCCTCCCAGTCCGGTCTCAGTCCGTAGTTATCACCTGGTGGCCTCAGTTGTGCTCTTGATGACCGCTGCGTCTCCTGTCTCCATCACCACCGACACCACCAGCACCAGCACCAGCAGCAGAGCAACACCTGTGGAGTGGTGAAGTGTGCAGGGTTCATCTTCACCGTTCGATCGAGTCTGCCACACACCCATTCCGAGTGAGGACGTAGGTTAATTCTTCTTCTTTTTTACTTTGATTACGGTACATATTTGACTGTTGAAACATGCACATCATTTGTATCAGTTTAATAAGTTAGGTAGGTATATCGGGCAATGCCGACCTGCAAAAATAGTTTTGGTCGTTAAAATAACATTGGTTCATAAAAATGACACCAGGAAAGCCATTGGTGTAGTCATATAATTGTGTACCTACATTACATTTATGAATTCGTGAATATGATTGTATGCGAAATTTCCCAGAGTGAAAAGCTGAGTCCCTGATCCGTAGACAGCACAATGGCGCTCGTTGGCCCGCATAATGTCACGATTTAATACTGACGGACCGGTACCATGCAGTCCGGCCCGTGGTTTTCAGATATTGTGACTAGCAAATAATCGGTGAAAAGGGTATCTGCTCAGTGTATGTAAGGTCAGCGTGATTACAATTTAAATGAATTAAATCGACAATAATACAATGGGTGTTGTGTTATCATTGGCAACAAGCCTAGCTAACTTACAAGTGTCGGTTGCGCCATTTTGAATAGGCATGGATATCACGACTCTACCAAATGTTTATTGATAGCATATCACGTCGTCGTGCATTACGATTATCGCATGACTGTGGCATGGCTAGTAGCCATACGATAACGCCATGGTCATAGGCTGAAATCTAGATGCTTGAGTATTGAATAGCGAATAGTATTTTATGTATTGCTGGACTACTGCAGGACTGTGAACTCATCACATTAATTTGACGCGGAGCTGTCGCCACGATCGGTTATATCTTGCATTATTTTGGCATTTTAAAATCATAACTAATTCAATGTTTTTCCCGAATACGCTTAAAATGTACTGTTCCACAGACCCAAGACCATATATTCTGGCTTCATAGACTCAGATGCTCAAAACCATGTTGCCCGGCTTTATGCAAATGTTGCATTGCAGCCATCCGTTTTCAAATGTATAATGCATGAAGTACACTGAGGTCACGGCGCCTCACGCCGGTCACCTCTCGAACAGTCAATGTATCGCATACGGAACGAACGCAATACAACACAATACTGGTCTACTGGTCAATACTGGTACTGGTAATACTGGAACGCAACACAATACTGGTCGAACAGTGGCCGGAGCGAGGTGCGGTGACGCTACACCAGGACTTCACCGAACTTCACCGGACTTGATTGGCCAACGGCCGACAAGGTTGTCAAGTCGGCCATTGTTTGATGGTACACCATGATCTCTCGTCCTCCCCGTCCCTCCACGATGGAGCAGATGGACGAATGCATGAGGCAATACAAAATGAGATAGTTGAAGCGAAAGTGAATAATGCATGGTGTAAAATGCACTGCACTGGCGGCAGTGAGAAGTGTGTGACCTGAGCCTTGCCTTATCGCTCTGGGAGTAGCACGAAATAGCCTTAATCTGTGCTTGGATGGCCTCATGGCAGTGGCGGATCTACGGTTAGGCAAAATGGGCAATTGCCCCCCCCCCCCCTCCAAACCACCTGAAATCGGCGCAACATTGACACATTTCATGATATAGAAGAAAATCTAAGCAACTTTTACAAAGGAAAGTTTGTCTTAAATGAACTCGATCAATGCATAACCAAATGAAATCCAATGAGTTTTCAGAGTTGTGCGATAATTTTGGGAATCCCCCAACCCCCGTTCTGGATCCAACTGAGCCTCATGGAACATGTAATCTAGAGTCATACATGTCAGCACAGTGACGGGATGATATGCAAAATAACATGGAAACACAATACTTGGATAGCTGTGTTTATTTACCATGCGATTGGACCACGAAATAAACCATTTTTAACCTACCGCTGTTTTATTTCTTCTGAACGCCCGGGACGCGCTATCACAAGATTTAATATGTGTTAATGGTAGCACAGAAGCAATTCATATCGGTACTTTTTATGCGATGACGCAGAACTTGTACGTGCTTTAAACTGTTTTATTTTGAAGTCTTTATTTTTAATTGTTAAAAACATTTTTTTTTTAAATTTATGTTTTAATTTCACCAATTTAGGTGATTTGTATAGTGTATACTGTGAGTTGTGACTTCCTGAATTACTGTACCCGCATAGATGCACGCGGAAACAATAAGTGGTATGAAACAACATTTGAACAATCGAAAGTACACCATTAATCTGATAATACGACATGGCAAGCCACAATACACATATATGTAACAATATAAGCAATTGCAAAAGGATTATAAACAAGGCAAAGCCATATCAAACAACACAAACAAAAGAAAATACATATTTTGTGAAGAATTTCAAATAAACAAGGTAATCATAACGCCAAATTGTATAGCACGTGGCCGAGCGGCCCACTCACGGCCGAACAGCTCGCCAGCAGCCGGCTGACGGTGACTCAGCACTAACCTGAGCGAGCCATGTCCGTTTTCTTCTGACTCGACTTCTTACTCCGTCCTCTCAGGTGGGTGAGACAGTCGGTCGGAGTTCCCGGGAGCTGGCACGTCCTTCTCCGGTGGCCGTCACAGGTGGACTGACGGCTCCCTGGTCAGCCGCTGCCAGCACACCGCGCCCGGCCGGCCGGCGGTAGCCCCGGGTCTAACGGTGACCCCTCCCTTCCCAACCGGGGCGGCCGGTAGTCTCCGGGATGACCCAGTTCCTCGAAACCAGTCCCCCCTTTTTCTCAGCGTCGGCCAAAGTGTGGAAAATTAGCTGTGGCTGGATGGATGCTCTTTACGCAGCCTTGCAGGGAAATTGCAAGGAGAAGACGCCGGAGGCGCCCTCTAAAAAATGAAATAAAAACTCTAAAAAAAATAAAACCAGGGAAAAATGCCCCGCCAGTATATGTGTGTGCGCCTCTATGCCAGTGAGGGCCCAAGCTCATGTGCGCCCCCAGTGGCGTACCGAGTATACGGTCATTCAGGGCATGACCTGATCATTTGGACCCGAGGCGCCCACGCAAAGCCGGCGCCCCTCCGATCAGTGACGGCGCCACTCCGGCTAGTGACGGCGCTCTTGTGGCCAGTGACGGCGCCCCGGCCAGTGAGAGTGTCCCCTGCCATAGACGGCGCCTCTCCGGCCCGTGACAGCGCCCCTCCGGCCAGCGACGGCGCCCTTCCGACCAGTGACGGCGCCCCTCCGGCCAGTGAAGGCGCCCCTCCGGCCAGTGAGAACGCCCCTCCGACGAGTGACCACGCCCCTCCGACGAGTGACGGCGCCTCTCCGGCTAGTGACGGCGCCCCTCCGTCGGGTGACTGCGCCCCTTCGACTAGTGACTGTCCCTCTCCGGCCAGTGACGGCGCCCCACAAAATGCTAAAGGCACGACGAGCACGTGCGGAAGGAGAGGCGCCCCCCCCTTGCAAAATGTTCGCCAATATTGGTGGCGCCCCTGTCGATCGGGTGGCGCCCCTCAAGGCAATGACTTGTTCCTTTGTAAATTTCTGCGCACGTCACTGTGCGCCCCTCTCCCAAAATGTTGCGCCCCCTTGATTACAGGTCCGATGGCGGCAAGATTCCTTCCGAGGGCGGCATAAAGCGCTCTGAGGGCGGCGAGATGCCTTTCGAGGGCGGTAAGATGCCCTCCGAGGGCGGCATGGTGCCTTCTAAGGGCGACATAATACGCTCTGAGGGCGGCAGAGTGCCTTCCGAGGGCGGCATGATGCCTACTAAGGCGGGATAATGCGCTCTGTGGGGGCAACATGCTTTCCGAGGGCGGCAATATGCCTTCCGATGGCGGCATGATGCCTTCCAGTTCCAAGGGCGGTATATTGCGGTCTGAGGGCGGCACAATGCCTTCCGAGGGCGGCAAGATATCTTCCGAGGGCAGCATGGTACTTTCCAAGGGCGGCATAATGCACTCTGAGAGCCGCAAAATGCTTTCCGATGGTGGCAAGATGTCTTCCGAAGGCGGCAAGATGTCTTCCGAGGGAGGCATGATGCCTTCCAAGGGCGGCATAATGCCTTCCGAGGGCGGCAATATGTCCTCCGAGGCCTTCAGAGGGCGGTAAGACGTCTTCTAAGGGCGGTATAATGTACTCTGAGGGCGGCAAGATGCCTTCGAAGGACTGCAAGATGTCTTCAGAGGGCGGCGTGATGCCTTCCAAGGGCGGCATAATACGCTCTGACGGCGGCAAAATGCCTTCCGAGGGCGGCAAGATGTCTTCCGATGCCTTCCGAGGGCGGCATAATGCGCTCTGAGGGTGGCATACTACGCTCTGAGGGCAGCAAAATGCCTGCCGAAGGCGGCAAGATGTCTTCCGAGGGGGCGTTCCAAGACAGATGGACCAGAGGGAGGGTCGATTTTACACCCTCATCTCTCATATTAATCTAATATTGGGTCTATAGGGTTGACGTAGGCCCTGAAGACGGCTTTGTAAGTATTTTGCCGCGCCGAGAAACGGTCACCAAGTTATAGCCTCCGGCAATGTCGAGAGGTCACGCTGCAGGCTTTGATGGCTCATAACTTGTAGTTAGACGACCGGAAACCTTAGAAGTGATATATCACTGAACTCGCAATGATGCAGGGAAACTTTTGGCGATTTCACAATGTTTTATTTGTGATTTTATTTTTATTTTGTGACCTTGTGACCTTTTCTAACGTAACCTTTTCCCAGTCGAAACCTGTATTTTTGACTCAAAGCCAAATTGAGTTTGATCAATTGCCTTTCGATATAACAAATAAAACAAGTGGTTATAGCCTATGACATGCCAAATGCCCCCTTTCAGCCTCGCAAAAAAAACGTATACGTGGCGCTGCGAAGGTTACCCATTAATATCTTCGGACTGTGTAAAGATATCGAGGTGCGGTCTTAAAAGGGGCATTTAATAGGCTATAGGCATTTTTATTTTTTATATCGAAAGGTAATTGACCAAACTCAATTTGTCTTTGAGTCAAAAATGCAGGTTTCGACTGGGAAGAAGTAATACAAAAGGATTAGGGCACGTTAGAAAAGGAAACAAGGTCACATTTTTTGTTGTTGTTGAGATAGCCAAAAGTGTCCCTGCATCATTGCGAGTTCAGTGATATATCGCTTTTAAGGTTTCCGATAGTCTTAAATACAAGTTATGAGCCATCAAAGAAAAGCATGCAGTATGACCTCTCGACATTGCCGGAGGCTATAACTCGGTGGCTGTTGTTCGGCGAGGCAAAATATTCGCACAGTTGTCTGCAGGGCCTACGAATACCCTATAGAGCCAATCTTAGACATTTTTTTTCATATGATGGTGTAAGGCACTGGTCGAGCTGTCCGAGAGAACCATGATGCATCCGAGAACCATGAACCATGATGCAGGCACTGGTCGAGCTGTCCGAGAGAACCATGATGCATCCGAGAACCATGAACCATGATGCAGGCACTGGACGCACCGAGAGAACCATGATGCTTTCCGAGGGTGGCATAATGCGCTGTGAGTGCGGAAAGATGCCTTCCGAGGACGGCATGATGCCTTTCGAGGGCGGCAAGATGTCTTCCGAGGACGGCTTGATGCCTTCCGAGGGCGGCATGATGCCTTTCGAGGCGGCAAGATGTCTTCCGAGGGCGGCATGGTGTCTTCCGAGGGCGGCATGATGCCTTCCGAGGGCGGCATGATGTCTTCCGAGGGCGGCATGATGCCTTTCGAGGGCGGCATGATGCCTTCCGAGGGCGGTGTGATGCCTTCCGAGGGCTGCGTGATGCCTTCCGAGGGCGGCATGATGCCTTCCGAGGGCGGCATGATGTCTTCCGAGGGCGGTATGATGCCTTCCGAGGGCGGCATGTTGCCTTCCGAGGGCGGCATGATGCCTTCCGAGGGCGGCATGATGCCTTCCGAGGGCGACATGATGCCTTCCGAGGGCGGCGTGATGCCTTCCGAGGGCGGCGTTGTGACCGTGCAGTCGGCGCCCATTTTATATTCGATATTTCGATTTATATTCGATATTTAAGTATTGATTCGTCGGGCGCCCCTCTAGGCCGGGGCGCCCCCTCTGGGTATGGCGCCCCCTGGCAGTGGACCCCCACACTTTTTAGAAGGTAGCGACGCCTCTGTATGTCGTTATCCGATACAAATGAGATAAGGCGATGACAGAGCAGTACTCGTGTAACATGTCTGAAAAGTGGTGACCCATATACTCCTAGCCCACGGCCACACGCTTAGGCATTGCTGCACGCCTGCTTGGCTTTTTTTGTATATAATGCGGACAGCATGGATTCTCTCAGTCCAACAACATTGTTCATGCCGAGATCTAACGTGTCCCTTTAAAGAATAGTTCACCTTGGAAATGTTTTACCCAACACGATTTTACATAATTGTTTAATACAATTTCTTTTGATATTGTCAAAAATGGCCTTATATCGCGCCGATTCAGGACAGAAGGCCGTAAATTTGTATTGTTTATCAAAACTATATGCATACTCTCTGAGTCAGAGTCCTGACGTCACGCGAATGTAAACAATGGTTCAGCCAATCAGATTCGAAAGTAGTCGCGTAAAGATAGACTCGCATTGGAGATGTGCCAACCGGCGGCCGGCGATTCGCTTACTAGCACCAGCTGCAAGCTGGTTGGCTGATGGTATAGTCTCTGCCCGAGCTAAAACCAGCACTACATTCTTTCGCCAGCACCGCATTCCTTCGCCAAAAACTCAAATATATTCGGCTGGAGAGTCTTTTCAGTCAAGCAAACTTGCAGATAGGGGTTTCCCAACACGGCCTACAAAACTGCTATCTCAGTTTAAAACTAATGTTGAAGGTGAACTATTTCCTTTAAAGGCATACAAACATTCAGTATAAATAAAGTATTTGGCCATGTCGGTGCCCGATCCTTTATATTGATCGGATGTTTTATTTAACGGAGCGCTGCCATGCCGCCACATCTTCCACTAGGGTATCACATCATCACATCACATCTTTACTCTATCAGAAGATAGTGGCCAAAAGTGGCGGCAGTGATCTCACACGATCTCAGCTAACCTGGTAGGCCCACTGAACACAATTGCGCCTAGGTCATCATTAATGACCTACAATAACTTGATCTAGAAGGAATTGTTCTCATCCAATGAATATCATCTGAATGTGAAGCATATTTGATATTTTCCCATTAACCCGGCAGTTACTGGGGTATGTTCCATAACGCGACTTACTGGGGGGGGGGGGGGGGGAAGGGGGTTGCCCGTTGTCTCCGCCCTCGGATCTCCGGAATTACTAAACCGATTCAAACAAATAATCAAACGGCATTTGATAGCCCTGGAAAATTTGTCTAGGGAAACCTAATATTGTTGACCTCGGGGTCACCGATGATGTCACAGGTCACGTCAAAAACATTTTTGTTTACCGTGTCATAAAGGTCTCGGTGGATGGAATTGTCGGCTCAAAATTGCGATATTAAACGCATAAGCAGTCAATAAATCGGTACTATTCGTGTGTCTGACACTTCTAAGTACCATTCTAAACTTTGTATACCTTGGGTCAGGTAAAGGTCATCCGAGGTCAGGAGGTCAAACTGCCGATTACGGTCATTAGGCGTTGTAACATATGTTCATGGGTTCGTTTTTCCTCTAAAACGCGATAAATGACCTTAGAACATTGTTTGTTTCATAGAAATAGGAGTAAAAAGCAAAAACGAGAATGCATTTTTTATGCATAGCAATGCTGAGAGGTGGCCGATTTTTGTCATAAAGGTCATACATAAGTCAGTCTTTTTTGAAGATATCGAATTCAAATTTGGTACACATATTCACCGGACACGTCTCGATCACATATATTCCGGGTTTTGGATAGCGCTGATTTTTTTTGTGAAAATATTACAAAATCAAAAATTTTGGTCTTTGGATTTCTTTTTAAAAAATCAGTAAAACTCGAAAATCCGAGATAGCAGATTGATAGCCGAGTCTATTGTCAGTCACTTTATATATGACAATTTAATTTACTTTAAAATTGTACTTTGTACAGCGTTTTTCGCAAACCCTTATTTTTCAACAAAAAAACGCAGAACATGACGTCACTCTGACGTCATTGCCGGTTGATCCAATATAACCTCATCATTCTCATCCTTTGGCCAACGTGTGTAAAATTGATGTAAGAGAGGGTACTGAAAGTTTGGTGAAGATAATGGCGCTGGTTTAGGAGATATTGCAAAATAACGAGAGGTGGGGAGGGAGGGGGGGGGGGGCAAAAATAACCCCCACCCCCAGTAACTCGCGGGTTAACTCATAATGGGGAAATCAGAAATTGACCAAAACTTAGGTCACGATGCGAAAATTCCGAGATAGCAGAATTATACCCCAAATGCCATCATCACGTGCTGTAATTTTGAAGTAAATCGGTTCCTTATTCTATGACCTACAACAAAACTTTGTCGGTGGTGGTCCACTTTACGTGACCTGGAGCCGTGACCTCATATGACCTCGGGTCAATAATTTCAGAAAAGTTGTGCAGAAGATGCGGTGGGCACAAGAACGGCGGGGTTCCGTCACTTCCCAAAAATCTACGAGGAGTGTCCAAGCATCCGCAGCAGGTCACAGGTTAACTAACACCCAATCTGCATATTAAACAGTGTCTGCATATCCACCGGCCGGTAGTGACGTCACTAAGATGAGCTCACCGACCGCCGCCTGAGATCCTGGTGACGCTCCCCTGTGGCCTTGGTGGCGGCCTTGGTTCAGGGGCAGTTAGAGGTGACGTCATTTCGGCTTAACCCCCTCCCTCCCTCCCCTCCCGAGCGTCGCCTGGAACGTCTGGTGACTAACCCTGCGCCACAGGCCTCCACTGAAGATGATTACCGAGCGGGAGGTTTTTCGTAAATTTACTAGACCATTAAAACGCCTTTTTGGGCGATGACCGAGCGGTCGCGCACTGGTAAAGCTAAAACAGGCTTGAAATATGAAACGGTACGGGAGCACACGTGGTAGTAACACATAGTCCTTTTAGCCACCATAAAAATTGCCAGGCCTCGATGCATGCCAACATAAAAATTAAGTTTCATTGAATTGTACATGACCTCCTTTCTCGAACCCGCCAAAAGGGAGTACGTTCCGAGCGCTGCATGCTTCAGCGTATACAAAACGAATGCTTAGATAAATCAAGCCATTTTTGGTCAAAAATGATTTTTGTTCATTTCGACGTCTGCGGGTGCCACGCGCTGTGTACCACCCCTATCAGAACGCACCATACCTAAATCAAAATTGATTTGATGGTCCTATCCAATGGTGAAAACCCCATCTCAATCGGAGCAGTGGTTGCAAAGTTATTAGCTTCCGAAAAGCGTCTGTATGGCCCGGTCGGGCCGGGTCGGGCCGGGTCAAATGTAAATTTGTCTAGTAAGTTGACGAGAAACCTCACGGGAGCTTCGCGTCCGCTCGGTAACAAATTTACATTTGACCTGGCCCGACCCGGCCCTACCCGGCCATACAGACGCTTTTCGGAAGCTAATGCAACCACTGCTCCGATTGAGATCGGGTTTTCACCATTAGATAGGACCATCAAATCAATTTTGATTTTGGTATGGTGCGTTCTGATACTACAGCGCGTGGCACCCGCAAACGTGGAAATGAACAAAAATCATTATTGATCAAAAATGGCATTATAAATCTAAGCATTCATTTTTTTTATACGCATAATTTATACGCATTTTTATAAGCATGCAGCGCTCAGGACGTACTCCCTTTTGGCGGATTCGAGAAAGGAGATCATGAACAATTTAATATAACTTAATTTTTATGCTGGCATGCATGGAGGCCTGGCAATTTTTATGGAGGACTAAAAGGGCTAACATGACTGTTACTACCACGTGTGCTCCCGTACCGTTTCATATTTCAAACCTGTTTTAGCTTTACCAGAACGCGCCCGCTCGGTCATCGCCCAAAAAGGCGTTTTACTGGTGATATGAAAACTGAGAACTGGTGATAAAAAACTTTGTCACAAAAACATTCACTTCATCAGATATCGTTCCGAAAATGAAAAATACTTCATCATAAGATTAAAACATAGGAAAATAGCTTAAACTTTCATCTATATGATATGCAGGGGCGTCACGACGGGGAACCTGGGGGGCCGGGCCCTCTAGGATCGCTTGGCCTCACCCCGGCCCCCCAGGTTAACGGGATTTTCACATTAGCCCATGTGAGAGTGGGGGACCAAACACCTCGCTGGCCCTTCCAAAATACCTGGCTGCCCCCCCCCCCCTCCCCCCCCTCCCACCACCACAACTAAACAATTGTGTGGCGACGTCTTTGTCTATAATGAATAATTCACTTCGAAGCGACACGCGTCAAGTTGCTAGAAAGTTAGTGTCTCGGCACATGTAGAGCTATGGGCAGGTCCCATTATTATAGTTGCTAAGGTTCTGAACTTGACCACCACTATAGAAATCCATGTCTATGTCTACCAAACAGTAGAATCCGGTCGATGGTATGCCGGCCCTGGAGGCTGGAGAAGTGCAGGCCATCACACACTTGCGAATCATTATAACTAGCATTCATTGTGCTTTCTGCTCCAACATTTTCAGTCGCGACTCGGGGAGGCAGAAAGGAGGTAAAGCCTCATATTCAGAGACGAGTATAAGGCGCATTGCCAGCCACGACCAACCGCAAAGTTGTCGCTCGGTAACGGCGAATCTATAGCCAACCCGGGTTGCTGGGTTGCTGAGTTGCCCAGATTTTCAACCTGTGGATAAAAGGAACGCATGAAGAACTTAATCATCTACTTGTGCCGAGTACAGAAAAAGTTTAACACGCCAAAATTATCCAGTCCTTATGGAGCGCATTTCACCAGTGGTGGTCAGTTTTACGGCGTGACCTACAAACTACCTCACACACAAACCCCGGGAGTCATGCCACGCGCTCCAAACATGTCCAATTGGCAACACCGCTACTCCCCAAGCCTCCTCGGGCGGCGGCCTTGCGAAATCCTTCCCGGAGCGCCGCCTTAGCAGACGCGCGTGGTGACCTTGCCGGCCGGGTCAGTGGCCCGACTCCAAACCGCACCTCACCGCACCTCGCCGCAGTCACGCCGCCAGCGCAGTCGGCGTACCTCATTGCACGGTGAGTCAGCGGCGACCAGAGCTGGGAGATTCGAAACCGCAGACCCGCCGAGTGCAACTTTGTGGGCTTTTGGAGGCATAAGCGAATACTTTCTGAGGTCGCCATGCTTCTGGTGGCATTTGTATTATTCTCCTTCGTTTTTTTTAACGGATTATTTTATGCGCCTGTATCGATTTTAACCTAAAATTTGTGTAGGTTGTAGGTTTCGGAGGGCACAAAATGGCGGCTCTAGCGACGACCACACGCGCTCGGCTTCCAGTACAGCCGGCGGCGTGCGAAGCGTCCGCTTCTGTGGTCGCGGCGGTCGGCGCCGCGTCCGCTCTGCGTCCGCTGCCTGTCCGCTGTCGGCGCCGGTGCCTGGTCCGGCCAGTTCGCGTCACGTCCGGTGGCCGGCGCGGCAGGTGACGATGGGCCGCGGTCGCAACGGTGGGGAATCGTCCGCGCGGCCGGTCACGCCGCCTAACCTAACTGTCCGGTCAGAGGGGCCGTGAGACGACCCAGCCGGGGCGTGAGACGGCCTTGCTCGGATCGCGGATGCGGTTAGGAGACAGAAGTGGACGGTCATCGGAGAGTCGTTGACCGACGAGCCGGAAGACTGTGCGCACTTGAGGTAATGGGCAGTGGTAGGGCATGAGTCATACTAATGGCAGATGGTAATGATTTCTTTGTCTTAAATGTCACCTACCTCTGAGGAATTGAGGAAGTCAAAAGTTTGCCAGCCGAGATACATAGCACATTTCTTGAAGCATAACAATCACACCGGCATGGCATTTTACATGGGTCTTGAAGCATAAAAATCACACCAACACGGCATTTTGCATGGGCCTTGAAGCATACAAAATCACACCAACAAGCAGTGATGGATCCATTATTCGGTCAAGGGGACGCCAGGCAGAAATAGTGGGGCCCTCGACCTT
>JAXIVJ010003487.1:37500-93542 GCA_036785665.1 Chirona hameri | reverse complement strand
ATATATATATATATATATATATATATATATATATATATATATATATATATATATATATATATATATATATATATATATATATATATATATATATATATATATATATATATATATATATATATATATATATATATATATATATATATATATATATATATATATATATATATATATATATATATATATATATATATATATATATATATATATATATATATATATATATATATTTTTGCTATAAAAACTGTTTTTTGGTAGAGTTGAATGATTGGTGTATTGATGTTCACAACGATTTAATATAATATTTTCTGCGTTTGAAAATAGCATTACGAAATGAATATCATTTCTAGAATATTGCTGTCTGGTCCAAATTATAAGTTGGAATTAGGGGAGAAATTGTCGAGAAGTAGAATCAAATTGAATTTGAAAACGGAATTGAAGATGCTGTAAGACCAGAAATAGTGCAAAGGCATGGCAATGAAAGGACATGAAAACACAAAATATAAACTAAAATATACCAATACATTTGCTGCGTATTTACTACTAAAACAAGAACATCATGCTAAAATCTACATCCTGAACGTGGGCTTTTGGGCTCCGGTTAGTCATTATTACTACACAGCCTTTTGTTCTGAGCTACTGATTTACATAATTTTGTCAAACTATTGTTTGGCATCATTCTCTGAACTTATCTGCCCTTCATCGGGCATGGAGCATTTAAAGCCAGTTGCGGGCGTGATCGCAGAAGAGAAGGTAAGCAGATGGCGAGAGATGAATAAGAGTGCCCTGTTTCGTTCCTTATAGTGTCTGGCTAGCATAAATCAGCACGAACTTGAAGGCAATATAACTGGTTCAGTATTATGTTTCCGATTTTCAGCGATGAACTTTAACAAAGTGGTCGAAATAATGGAAAAGCAGCATAGAAATTGCTCTCGGTCCTCTCTTTCCCTAAAAACAGAAACCTATCTGGCAAAATGTATCGGCATTACTTTCATCAGCATTTACGACTGCCGAAAGCACATTATTTGTCTTCGTTTGCTGTGGTTTCTGTGACATTTTTTGTTCTGTTTCAGCCCTAATAACATTTTGTTTTTATCTATTGTGCGCACTGAGTATTGCTTCGCTTTTCCATCCTTACTCACGCCAAACAGTCTTCACGCCGTTTATATCCAATAAACGAACAGTACTTCATTGATTATCTCTTTTCCTAATCTGAACGGTGTTGCCTAGCGTAGTTTGAAAGCTTTTGGGGATCTGGTCATGGTTTGTTACTGACAACCATGTGTGCAAAACCAAATATGGTTTCTATCGTGTATCCTCCCGATGTCTTTCCCTGTAAGCAAAACCATTTACCATGACATTGCTTTGTTTTGTATTGATGGATGACAAACGTCACAATAAATACGACCGATAAATATATCACAATGAGTCCATTTTTCTGCGAGCGGCGTAGAAATATGACTCGATGACAGATGCATATCTAGTTGTAGGCGGGGGTGGGGGCGTAGGCCCGGGCGGGCTTGTAGGCCGGGGTGGGCTTGTAAGCCGGAGCAGATTTGTAGGCCGGGGTCGGCTTGTAGCTAGGCTTGTACTCATCGTACTTGGCCTCACCCACGTAGGTGACGTCGGCAATCACGCCAGAGTAGGCGTCGTCCACACGGTAGGTGACCGTCTGGGTACGGCCGTCGGGCAGCACAACAGAGTAAGATCCCTGGGTGGCGTAGCCGTCACGCGCCTCCTGGGCGTTGAACTGAGGCTCGTAGTCTCCGTATCCGTGGACGTCGTAGTTGAAGTCGTACTTGGCCGGCTCGTCATAGCTCTGCTGGTGAGCCTGGGCCTTGTAGGCCGGCTGGGGGTAGGTGGGCTTGTAGGCTGGGGCCGGAGTGGTGTATGACGCGCTGTCGGCGGCGACAACGGCTAGCAGAGCGGCAATGACGAAGAACTGAAAAGTTAAAAGAATTTGTCAAGTTGATGATCGAAGTGTTAAACGTATCTTTCCAGGCACAGTTGTCGGAAAAGTTGCTCAATAGTTATTGCAGTACTTGGTCGAAGAAATTCTTATTTTAAACTAATATGTCTGATCTCTTTCAAAACTATTTATTGTCGTACTTCAAAGGAAAACTGCCGAACGTTCTTTAAGTCCGTGCAAGTATGTACCTATGGAAATATTGCGATTGTAGCTTAGATAAAATTGTGTTTTCACCTGGTCTTAACGCAGGTTGAGTTAACTGGCATATTATCTCGAGTATCGCCTTGCACTGGCAAATATGAATTTCACCACTCTGCTGTGCCTTACCTTCATATTTGAGTTGTTGGTTGTGTGGTGGGGTGTGATCGTCTGATGCCAGGTGCCGGCTGGAGTGGTGTTTTGTACTGTCCAGCTCTGGTGACCGCCAGTGATGGTGACCCTGCCAGGGGCGTCATTGTCAGCCGGGGAGGGGCGGGGCCCACTGGCCGGCCGACCAAAAGAACCATGAGGGTGACATGATGAGATGTGGAGTGTAACTTGGTGGAACACATTACTGTTGTTTCTGTTGAAAATAATTTATATTATTGGAGTGGGCATCAGCTTGGTTGCATACAGTTGGTTCAACTCATATCGCACGGGCTTGGCCAGCCAATTTACACACACGGACATGGCTTATCTTCGTCATCATAGGCAAATCCAGGGGGGAGGGCATGAGGCCATGCCCCTAAAAGTCCTGAAACCATGACCCCCCCAAAAAAAAACTTTTTTTGAATAACTTGAAAACTATGATAGATATCGGCGTGTCACTTTGAGTACCTGATGCTGCATGCATTTTACGTCTTCTCTTAAAATTGCATTGCAATTGGTGTGGTAGTTTGGAAGGTAATGACGTTTTAGTAACGTCATGTCATGCCATTTTTTGGTGGACAAATTATCAATTTTTGCAAAATCGTAGTCAATCAAGTTTTAAAAGCAAATTGCAAATATAAAACGTCAAAAGAAAGGAGATGAAATTTCCCTCAAAATATTAATCTCGAATCTGCGAAATGTGGGGCTTTTGGCCCCACATAATACAAAAAACTGATTTTTCCAGGAAAAAATCCTCAAAATAAAAGTTTTCGAAGATAATAAATCAACCGGAACATATAGTAAAAAGGGTGAACGATTTCCGCACCAAATTTCCAAGCAATATCTTTATTTTTGACTGACTTATGGCTCCTTAAGTATGAGTAACTCATGACGTCATTGTTTAAATTGTTTTGATAACTTGTCTGACCAGATACAGACAAATAATTGCCACCACTGTATTTCAGAGATCAAACTGATCTAAAAACATGCATTTGTTATTTAGATTACACAATTGCAAATTTTGACCTTATGCGACCTGACCTTGACCAGAACTTCACCTAAGGGCCATTCTATGGGGTCACGGTGCAAAAATGGCTGCTGCTATCGAATTATACGCGTAGAATAACCCATACAACATGTGTCGCATGACTTTCGTAAACATCTTCCTAATACTGACCTTTTGTGACATGACCTTTAATTACAATATCAATTTCTTTTCTAGTTTTTTCTTTTCTAGAGTTTTTCTTTTCTAGACTTTTTCTTTGCTATAACTTTTTTCCTATGACTTTTTCACGACTTTGGATAACTACGATGACGATATTTGTGTGTCCGTGTTCCTGAATTTCCATTATGGTGTGATTTTTACATTTAATAGAGGATATGTCATTTTTAGTTTCTAAGGCCAACCATTATTCTGTTTTGTTTTATATAATTCACTAAGACTAGAAACAGACCAAAACGCGTTTTGCGAAGCTTTGATATATATATATATATATATATATATATATATATATATATATATATATATATATATATATATATATATATATATATATATATATATATATATATATATATATATATATATATATATATATATATATATATATATATATATATATATATATATATATATATATATATATATATATATATATATATATATATATATATATATATATATATATATATATATATATATATATATATATTTTGTGCTATAAACGCTTGTTTTTTGGTAGAGTTGAATGATTGGTGTATTGATGTTCACAACGATTTAATATAATATTTTCTGCGTTTGAAAATAGCATTACGAAATGAATATCATTTCTAGAATATTGCTGTCTGGTCCAAATTATAAGTTGGAATTAGGGGAGAAATTGTCGAGAAGTAGAATCAAATCGAATTTGAAAAGGGAATTGAAGATGCTGTAAGACCAGAAATAGTGCAAAGGCATGGAAATGAAAGGACATGAAACTAAACAATATAAACTAAAATAAACCAATACATTTGCTGCGTATTTACTACTAAAACAAGAACATCATGCTAAAATCTACATCCTGAACGTGGGCTTTTGGGCTCCGGTTAGTCATTATTACTACACAGCCTTTTGTTCTGAGCTACTGATTTACATAATTTTGTCAAACTATTGTTTGGCATCATTCTCTGAACTTATCTGCCCTTCATCGGGCATGGAGCATTTAAAGCCAGTTGCGGGCGTGATCGCAGAAGAGTAGGTAAGCAGATGGCAAGAGGTGAATAAGAGTGCCCTGTTTCGTTCCTTATAGTGTCTGGCTAGCAAAAATCAGCACGAACTTGAAGGCAATATAACTGGTTCAGTATTAAGTTTCCGATTTTCAGCGATGAACTTTAACAAAGTGGTCGAAATAATGGAAAAGCAGCATAGAAATTGCTCTCGGTCCTCTCTTTCCCTAAAAACAGAAACCTATCTGGCAAAATGTATCGGCATTACTTTCATCAGCATTTACGACTGCCGATAGCACCCTATTTGTCTTCGTTTGCTATGGTTTCTGTGACATTTTTCGTTCTGTTTCAGCCCTAATAACATTTTGTTTTTATCTATTGTGCGCACTGGTTATTGCTTCGCTTTTCCATCCTTACTCACGCCAAACAGTCTTCACGCCGTTTATGTCCAATAAACGAACAGTACTTCATTGATCATCTCTTTTCCTAATCTAAACGGTGTTGCCTAGCGTAGTTTGAAAGCTTTTGGGGATCTGGTCAGGGTTTGTTACTGACAACCATGTGTGCAAAACCAAATATGGTTTCTATCGTGTATGCTCCCGATGTCTTTCCCTGTAAACAAAACCATCTACCATGACAATGCTTTGTTTTGTATTGATGGATGACAAACGTCACAATAAATACCACCGATAAATATATCACAATGAGTCCATTTTTCTGCGAGCGGCGTAGAAATATGACTCGATGACAGATGCATATCTAGTTGTAGGCGGGGGTGGGGGCGTAGGCCCGGGCGGGCTTGTACGCCGGGGTGGGCTTGTAAGCCGGAGCAGATTTGTAGGCCGGGGTCGGCTTGTAGATAGGCTTGTACTCATCGTACTTGGCCTCACCCACGTAGGTGACGTCGGCAATCACGCCAGAGTAGGCGTCGTCCACACGGTAGGTGACCGTCTGGGTACGGCCGTCGGGCAGCACAACAGAGAAAGATCCCTGGGTGGCGTAGCCGTCACGCGCCTCCTGGGCGTTGAACTGAGGCTCGTAGTCTCCGTATCCGTGGACGTCGTAGTTGAAGTCGTACTTGGCCGGCTCGTCATAGCTCTGCTGGTGAGCCTGGGCCTTGTAGGCCGGCTGGGGGTAGGCAGGCCTGTAGGTGGGCTTGTAGGCTGGGGCGGGAGTGGTGTATGACGCGCTGTCGGCGGCGACAACGGCTAGCAGAGCGGCAATGACGAAGAACTGAAAAGTTAAAAGAATTTGTCAAGTTGATGATCGATGTGTTAAACGTAGCTTTCCAGGCACAGTTGGCGGAAAAGTTGCTCAATAGTTATTGCAGTACTTGGTCCAAGAAATTCTTATTTTAAACTAATATGTCTGATCTCTTTCAAAACTATTTATTGTCGTACTTCAAAGGAAATCTGTAGAACGTTCTTTAAGTCCGTGCATATATGTACCTATGGAAATATTGCGATTGTAGCTTAGATAAAATTGTGTTTTCACCTGGTCTTAACGCAGGTTGAGTTAACTGGCATATTATCTCGAGTATCGCCTTGCACTGGCAAATATGAATTTCACCACTCTGCTGTGCCTTACCATCATATTTGAGTTGTTGGTTGTGTGGTGGCGTATGATCGTCTGATGCCAGGTGCGGGCTGGAGTGGTGTTTTATACTGTCCAGCTCTGGTGACCGCCAGTCATGGTGACCCTGCCATGGGCGTCAGCGTCAGCAGTGGAGGGCCGGGGCCCTCCGGCCGGCCGAACAAAGGAAGCATGAGGGTGACATGATGAGATGTGGATTGTAACTAGGTGGAACACATTACTGTTGTTTCTGTTGAAAATACTTTATATTATTGGAGTGGGCATCAGCTTGGTTGCATACAGTTGGTTCAACTCATATCGCACGGGCTTGGCCAGCCAATTTACACACCCGGACATGGCTTATCTTCGTCATCATAGGCAAATCCAGGCGGGAGGGCAAGAAGCCATGCCCCTAAAAGTCCTGAAACCATGACCCCCCCCAAAAGAAAAACTTTTTTTGAATAACTTAAAACTATGATAGATATCGGCGTGTCACTTTGAGTACCTGATGCTGCATGCATTTTACGTCTTCTCTTAAAATTGCATTGCAATTGGTGTGGTAGTTTGGAAGGTAATGACGTTTTAGTAACGTCATGTCATGCCATTTTTTGGTGGACAAATTATCAATTTTTGCAAAAACGTAGTCAATCGAGTTTTAAAAGCAAATTGCAAATATAAAACGTCAAAAGAAAGGAGATGAAATTTCCCTCAAAATATTCATCTCGAATCTGCGAAATGTGGGGCTTTTGGCCCCACATAATACAAAAAAACTGATTTTTCCAGGAAAAAATCCTCAAAATAAAAGTTTTCGAAGATAATAAATCAACCGGAACAAATATTAAAAAGGGTGAACGATTCCCGCACCAAATTTCAAAGCAATATCTTTATTTTTGACTGACTTATGGCTCCCTAAGTATGAGTAACTCATGACGTCATTGTTTAAATTGCTTTTGATAAGTTGTCTGACCAGATACAGACAAATAATTGCCACCACTGTATTTCGGAGATCAAACTGATCTAAAAACATGCATTTGTTATTTAGATTACACAATTGCAAATATTGACCTTATGCGACCTGACCTTGACCAGAACTTCACCTAAAGGCCATTCTATGGGGTCACGGTGCAAAAATGGCTGCTGCTATCGAATTATACGTGTAGAATAACCCATAAAACATGTGTCGCATGACTTTCGTAGACATCTTCCTAATACTGACCTTTTGTGACATGACCTGTAATTACAATATCAATATAAAACGTCAAAAGAAAGGAGATGAAATTTCCCTCAAAATATTCATCTCGAATTTGCGAAATGTGGGGCTTTTGGCCCCACATAATACAAAAAACTGATTTTTCCAGGAAAAAATCCTCAAAATAAAAGTTTTCGAAGATAATAAATCAACCGGAACATATAGTAAAAGGGGTGAACGATTCCCGCACCAAATTTCAGAGCAATATCGTTATTTTTGACTGACTTATGGCTCCCTAAGTATGAGTAACTCATGACGTCATTGTTTAAATTGCTTTTGATAACTTGTCTGACCAGATACAGACAAATAATTGCCACCACTGTATTTCGGAGATCAAACTGATCTAAAAACATGCATTTGTTATTTAGATTACACAATTGCAAATATTGACCTTATGCGACCTGACCGTGACCAGAACTTCACCTAAGGGCCATTCTATGGGGTCACGGTGCAAAAATGGCTGCTGCTATCGAATTATACGCGTAGAATAACCCATACAACATGTGTCGCATGACTTTCGTAAACATCTTCCTAATACTGACCTTTTGTGACATGACCTTCAATTACAATATCAATTTCTTTTCTAGTTTTTTCTTTTCTAGAGTTTTTCTTTTCTAGACTTTTTCTTTTCTAGACTTTTTCTTTGCTATACCTTTTTTTTCTCCTATGACCTTTTCACGACTTTGGGTAACTACGATGACGATATTTGTGTGTCCGTGTTCCTGAATTTCCATTATGGTGTGATTTTTACATTTAATAGAGGATATGTCATTTTTAGTTTCTAAGGCCAACCATTATTCTGTTTTGTTTTATATAATTCACTAAGACTAGAAACAGACCAAAACGCGTTTTGCGAAGCTTTGATATATATATATATATATATATATATATATATATATATATATATATATATATATATATATATATATATATATATATACATATATATATATATATATATATATATATATATATATATATATATATATATATATATATATATATATATATATATATATATATATATATATATTTGCTATAAAAACTGTTTTTTGGTAGAGTTGAATGATTGGTGTATTGATGTTCACAACGATTTAATATAATATTTTCTGCGTTTGAAAATAGCATTACGAAATGAATATCATTTCTAGAATATTGCTGTCTGGTCCAAATTATAAGTTGGAATTAGGGGAGAAATTGTCGAGAAGTAGAATCAAATCGAATTTGAAAACGGAATTGAAGATGCTGTAAGACCAGAAATAGTGCAAAGGCATGGCAATGAAAGGACATGAAAACACAAAATATCAACTAAAATAAACCAATACATTTGCTGCGTATTTACTACTAAAACAAGAACATCATGCAAAAATCTACATCCTGAACGTGGGCTTTTGGGCTCCAGTTAGTCATTATTACTACACAGCTTTTTGTTCTGAGCTACTGATTTGCATAATTTTGTCAAACTATTGTTTGGCATCATTCTCTGAACCTATCTGCCCTTCATTGGGCATGGAGCATTTAAAGCCAGTTGCGGGCGTGATCGCAGAAGAGAAGGTAAGCAGATGGCGAGAGATGAATAAGAGTGCCCTGTTTCGTTCCTTATAGTGTCTGGCTAGCATAAATCAGCACGAACTTGAAGGCAATATAAATGGTTCAGTATTAAGTTTCCGATTTTCAGCGATGAACTTTAACAAAGTGGTCGAAATAATGGAAAAGCAGCATAGAAATTGCTCTCGGTCCTCTCTTTCCCTAAAAACAGAAACCTATCTGGCAAAATGTATCGGCATTACTTTCATCAGCATTTACGACTGCCGATAGCACATTATTTGTCTTCGTTTGCTGTGGTTTCTGTGACATTTTTCGTTCTGTTTCAGCCCTAATAACATTTTTTTTTTTATCTATTGTGCGCACTGGTTATTGCTTCGCCTTTCCATCCTTACTCACGCCAAACAGTCTTCACGCCGTTTATGTCCAATAAACGAACAGTACTTCATTGATTATCTCTTTTCCTAATCTAAACGGTGTTGCCTAGCGTAGTTTGAAAGCTTTTGGGGATCTGGTCAGGGTTTGTTACTGACAACCATGTGTGCAAAACCAAATATGGTTTCTATCGTGTATGCTCCCGATGTCTTTCCCTGTAAACAAAACCATCTACCATGACATTGCTTTGTTTTGTATTGATGGATGACAAACGTCACAATAAATACCACCGATAAATATATCACAATGAGTCCATTTCTCAGCGAGCGGCGTAGAAATATGACTCGATGACAGATGCATATCTAGTTGTAGGCGGGGGTGGGGGCGTAGGCCCGGGCGGGCTTGTAGGCCGGGGAGGGCTTGTAAGCCGGAGCAGATTTGTAGGCCGGGGTCGGCTTGTAGATAGGCTTGTACTCATCGTACTTGGCCTCACCCACGTAGGTGACGTCGGCAATCACGCCAGAGTAGGCGTCGTCCACACGGCAGGTGACCGTCTGGGTACGGCTGTCGGGCAGCACAACAGAGTAAGATCCCTGGGTGGCGTAGCCGTCACGCGCCTCCTGGGCGTTGAACTGAGGCTCGTAGTCTCCGTATCCGTGGACGTCGTAGTTGAAGTCGTACTTGGCCGGCTCGTCATAGCTCTGCTGGTGAGCCTGGGCCTTGTAGGCCGGCTGGGGGTAGGCAGGCCTGGAGGTTGGCTTGTAGGCTGGGGCCGGAGTGGTGTATGACGTGCTGTCGGCGGCGACAACGGCTAGCAGAGCGGCAATGACGAAGAACTGAAAAGTTAAAAGAATTTGTCAAGTTGATGATCGAAGTGTTAAACGTAGCTTTCCAGGCACAGTTGGCTGAAAAGTTGCTCAATAGTTATTGCAGTACTTGGTCCAAGAAAATCTTATTTTAAACTAATATGTATGATCTCTTTCAAAACTATTTATAGTCGTACTTCAAAGGAAAACTGTAGAACGTTCTTTAAGTCCGTGCAAGTATGTACCTATATAAATATTGCAATTGTAGCTTAGATAAAATTGTGTTTTCACCTGGTCTTAACGCAGGTTGAGTTAACTGGCATATTATCTCGGGTATCGCCTTGCACTGGCAAATATGAATTTCACCACTCTGCTGTGCCTTACCTTCATATTTGAGTTTTTGGTTGTGTGGTGGCTTGTGATCGTCTGATGCGCAGGTGCCGGATGGAGTGGTGTTTTATACTGTCCAGCTCTGGTGACCGCCAGTGATGGTGGCCCTGCCAGGGGCGTCAGCGTCAGCAGGGGAGGGGCGGGGCCCACCGGCCGGCCGACCAAAGGAAGCATGAGGGTGACATGATGAGATGTGGAGTGTAACTGGGTGGAACACATTACTGTTGTTCTGTTGAAAATACTTTATATTATTGGAGTGGGCATAAGCTTGGTTGCATACAGTTGGTCCAACTCATATCGCACGGGCTTGGCCAGCCAATTTACACACACGGACATGGCTTATCTTCGTCATCATAGGCAAATCCAGGGGGGAGGGCAAGAGGCCATGCCCCTAAAAGTCCTGAAACCATGACCCCCCCCCCCCAAAAAAGACGTTTTTTTTAATAACTTGAAAACTATGATAGATATCGGCGTGTCACTTTGAGTACCTGATGCTGCATGCATTTTACGTCTTCTCTTAAAATTGCATTGCAATTGGTGTGGTAGTTTGGAAGGTAATGACGTTTTAGTAACGTCATGTCATGCCATTTTTTGGTGGACAAATTATCAATTTTTGCAAAATCGTAGTCAATCGAGTTTTAAAAGCAAATTGCAAATATAAAATGTCAAAAGAAAGGAGATGAAATTTCCCTCAAAATATTCATCTCGAATCTGCGAAATGTGGGGCCCCACATAATACAAAAAAAACTGATTTTTCCGGAAAAAAATCCTCAAAATAAAAGTTTTCGAAGATAATAAATCAACCGGAACATATAGTAAAAAGGGTGACCGATTCTTGCACCAAATTTCAAAGCAATATCTTTATTTTTTACTGACTTACGGCTCCCTAAGTATGAGTAACTCATGACGTCATTGTTTAAATTGCATTTGATAACTTGTCTGACCAGATACAGACAAATAATTGCCACCACTGTATTTCGGAGATCAAACTGATCTAAAACATGCATTTGTTTATTAGGTTACACAATTGCAAATATTGACCTTATACGACCTGACCTTGACCAGAACTTCACCTAAAGGCCATTCTATGGGGTCACGGTGCAAAAATGGCTGCTGCTATCGAATTATACGTGTAGAATAACCCATAAAACATGTGTCGCATGACTTTCGTAAACATCTTCCTAATACTGACCTTTTGTGACATGACCTGTAATTACAATATCAATTTCTTTTCTAGTTTTTTCTTTTCCAGAGTTTTTCTTTTCTAGAGTTTTTCTTTTCTAGACTGTTTCTTTGCTATACCTTTTCTTTCCTATGACTTTTTCACGACTTTTGGTAACTAAGATGACGATATTTGTGTGTCCGTGTTCCTGAATTTCCATTATGGTGTGATTTTTACATTTAATAGAGGATATGTGATTTTTCGTTTCTAAGGCCAACCAGTATTCTGGTTTGTTTTATATAATTCACTAAGACTAGAAACAGACCAAAACGCGTTTTGCGAAGCTTTGATATATATATATATATATATATATATATATATATATATATATATATATATATATATATATATATATTTCTTTTGCTACAAAAGCTTGTTTTTTGGTAGAGTTGAATGATTGGTGTATTGATGTTCACAATTATTTAATATAATATTTTCTGCGTTTGAAAATAGCATTACGAACTGAATATCATTTCTAGAATATTGCTGTCTGGTCCAAATTATAGGTTGAAATTAGGGGAGAAATTGTCGAGAAATAGAATCAAATCGAATTTGAAAAAGGAATTGAAGATGCTGTAAGACCAGAAATAGTGCAAAGGCATGGCAATGAAAGGACATGAAACTACAAAATATAAACTAAAATAAACCAATATATTTGCCGCGTATTTACTACTAAAACAAGAACATCATGCAAAAATCTACATCCTGAACGTGGGCTTTTGGGCTCCGGTTAGTCATTATTACTACACAGCCTTTTGTTCTGAGCTACTGATTTACATAATTTTGTCAAACTATTGTTTGGCATCATTCTCTGAACTTATCTGCCCTTCATCAGGCATGGAGCATTTAAAGCCAGTTGCGGGCGTGATCGCAGAAGAGTAGGTAAGCAGATGGCAAGAGATGAATAAGAGTGCCCTGTTTCGTTCCTTATAGTGTCTGGCTAGCAAAAATCAGCACGAACTTGAAGGCAATATAAATGGTTCAGTATTAAGTTTCCGATTGTCAGCAATGAACTTTAACAAAGTGGTCGAAATAATGGAAAAGCAGCATAGAAATTGCTCTCGGTCCTCTCTTTCCCTAAAAACAGAAACCTATCTGGCAAAATGTATCGGCATTACTTTCATCAGCATTTACGACTGCCGAAAGCACATTATTTGTCTTCGTTTGCTGTGGTTTCTGTGACATTTTTCGTTCTGTTTCAGCCCTAATAACATTTCGTTTTTATCTATTGTGCGCACTGATTATTGCTTCGCTTTTCCATCCTTACTCACGCCAAACAGTCTTCACGCCGTTTATGTCCAATAAACGAACAGCACTTCATTGATTATCTCTTTTCCTAATCTAAACGGTGTTGCCTAGCGTAGTTTGAAAGCTTTTGGGGATCTGGTCAGGGTTTGTTACTGACAACCATGTGTGCAAAACCAAATATGGTTTCTATCGTGTATGCTCCCGATGTCTTTCCCTGTAATCAAAACCATCTACCATGACATTGCTTTGTTTTGTATTGATGGATGACAAACGTCACAATAAATAGGACCAATAAATATTTCACAATGAGTCCTTTTTTCTGCGAGCGGCGTAGAAATATGACTCGATGACAGATGCATATCTAGTTGTAGGCGGGGGTGGGATTGTAGGCCGGGGTGGGCTTGTAAGCCGGAGACGATTTGTAGGCCGGGGTCGGCTTGTAGCTAGGCTTGTACTCATCGTACTTGGCCTCACCCACGTAGGTGACGTCGGCAATCACGCCAGAGTAGGCGTCGTCCACACGGTAGGTGACCGTCTGGGTACGGCCGTCGGGCAGCACAACAGAGTAAGATCCCTGGGTGGCGTAGCCGTCACGCGCCTCCTGGGCGTTGAACTGAGGCTCGTAGTCTCCGTATCCGTGGACGTCATAGTTGAAGTCGTACTTGGCCGGCTCGTCATAGCTCTGCTGGTGAGCCTGGGCCTTGTAGGCCGGCTGGGGGTAGGCAGGCCTGTAGGTGGGTTTGTAGGCTGGGGCCGGAGTGGTGTATGAGGTGCTGTCGGCGGCGACAACGGCTAGCAGAGCGGCAATGACGAAGAACTGAAAAGTTAAAAGAATTTATCAAGTTGATGATCGAAGTGTTAAACGTAGCTTTCCAGGCACAGTTGGCGGAAAAGTTGCTCAATAGTTATTGCAGTACTTGGTCCAAGAAATTCTTATTTTAAACTAATATGTATGATCTCTTTCAAAACTATTTATTGTCGTACTTCAAAGGAAAGCTGTAGAACGTTCTTTAATTCCGTGCAAGTATGTACCTATGGAAATATTGCGATTGTAGCTTAGATAAAATTGTGTTTTCACCTGGTCTTAACGCAGGTTGAGTTAACTGGCATATTATCTCGAGTATCGCCTTGCACTGGCAAATATGAATTTCACCACTCTGCTGTGCCTTACCTTCATATTTGAGTTGTTGGTTGTTTGGTGGCGTGTGATCGTCTGATGCCAGGTGCCGGCTGGAGTGGTGTTTTATACTGTCCAGCTCTGGTGACCGCCAGTGATGGTGACCCTGCCAGGGGCGTCAGCGTCAGCAGGGGAGGGGCGGGGCCCACCGGCCGGCCGACCAAAGGAAGCATGAGGGTGACATGATGAGATGTGGAGTGTAACTGGGTGGAACACATTACTGTTGTTTCTGTTGAAAATAATTTATATTATTGGAGTGTGCATCAGCTTGGTTGCATACAGTTGGTTCAACTCATATCGCACGGGCTTGGCCAGCCAATTTACACACCCGGACATGGCTTATCTTCGTCATCATAGGCAAGTCCAGGGGAGAGGGCAGGAGGCCATTCCCCTAAAAGTCCTGAAACCATGACCCCCCCCCAAAAAAGACGTATTTTTGAATCACTTGAAAACTATCATAGATATCGGCGTGTCACTTTGAGTACCTGATGCTGCATGCATTTTACGTCTTCTCTTAAAATTGCATTGCAATTGGTGTGGCAGTTTGGAAGGTAATGACGTTTTAGTAACGTCATGTCATGCCATTTTTTGGTGGACAAATTATCAATTTTTGCAAAATCGTAGTCAATCGAGTTTTAAAAGCAAATTGCAAATATAAAACGTCAAAAGAAAGGAGATGAAATTTCCCTCAAAATATTCATCTCGAATCTGCGAAATGTGGGGCTTTTGGCCCCACATAATACAAAAAACTGATTTTTCCAGGAAAAAATCCTCAAAATAAAAGTTTTCGAAGATAATAAATCAACCGGAACATATAGTAAAAGGGTGAACGATTCCCGCACCAAATTTCAAAGCAATATCTTTATTTTTGACTGACTTATGGCTCCCTAAGTATGAGTAACTCATGACGTCATTGTTTAAATTGCTTTTGATAACTTGTCTGACCAGATACAGACAAATAATTGCCACCACTGTATTTCGGAGATCAAACTGATCTAAAAACATGCATTTGTTATTTAGATTACACAATTGCAAATATTGACCTTATGCGACCTGACCGTGACCAGAACTTCACCTAAGGGCCATTCTATGGGGTCACGGTGCAAAAATGGCTGCTGCTATCGAATTATACGTGTAGAATAACCCATACAACATGTGTCGCATGACTTTCGCAAACATCTTCCTAATACTGACCTTTTGTGACATGACCTTTCATTACAATATCAATTTCTTTTCTAGTTTTTTCTTTTCTAGAGTTTGTCTTTTCTAGAGTTTTTCTTTTCTAGACTTTTTCTTTGCTATACCTTTTTTTTCCTATGATTTTTCACAACTTTGGGTAACTACGATGACGATATTTGTGTGTCCGTGTTCCTGAATTTCCATTATGGTGTGATTTTTACATTTAATAGAGGATATGTCATTTTTAGTTTCTAAGGCCAACCATTATTCTGTTTTGTTTTATATAATTCACTAAGACTAGAAACAGACCAAAACGCGTTTTGCGAAGCTTTGATATATATATATATATATATATATATATATATATATATTTTTGCTATTAAAGCTTGTTTTTTGGTAGAGTTGAATGTTTGGTGTATTGATGTTCACAACGATTCAATATAATATTTTCTGCGTTTGAAAATAGCATTACGAAATGAATATCATTTCTAGAATATTGCTGTCTGGTCCAAATTATAAGTTAGAATTAGGGGAGAAATTGTCGAGAAGTAGAATCAAATCGAATTTGAAAAGGGAAATGAAGATGCTGTAAGACCAGAAATAGTGCAAAGGCATGGAAATGAAAGGACATGAAACTAAACAATATAAACTAAAATAAACCAATACATTTGCTGCGTATTTACTACTAAAAAAAGAACATCATGCTAAAATCTACATCCTGAACGTGGGCTTTTGGGCTCCGGTTAGTCATTATTACTACACAGCCTTTTGTTCTGAGCTACTGATTTACAAACAATTGCAAACAACGAGCAATGAGCAAACAATTGTTTGGCATCATTCTCTGAACTTATCTGCCCTTCATCGGGCATGGAGCATTTAAAGCCAGTTGCGGGCGTGATCGCAGAAGAATAGGTAAGCAGATGGCAAGAGATGAATAAGAGTGCCCTGTTTCGTTCCTTATAGTGTCTGGCTAGCAAAATTCAGCACGAACTTGAAGGCAATATAAATGGTTCAGTATTAAGTTTCCGATTTTCAGCGATGAACTTTAACAAAGTGGTCGAAATAATGGAAAAGCAGCATAGAAATTGCTCTCGGTCCTCTCTTTCCCTAAAAACAGAAACCTATCTGGCAAAATGTATCGGCATTACTTTCATCAGCATTTACGACTGCCGAAAGCACATTATTTGTCTTCGTTTGCTGTGGTTTCTGTGACATTTTTCGTTCTGTTTCAGCCCTAATAACATTTTGTTTTTATCTATTGTTCGCACTTGTTATTGCTTCGCTTTTCCATCCTTACTCACGCCAAACAGTCTTCACGCCGTTTATGTCCAATAAACGAACAGTACTTCATTGATTATCTCTTTTCCTAATCTAAACGGTGTTGCCTAGCGTAGTTTGAAAGCTTTTGGGGATCTGGTCAGGGTTTGTTACTGACAACCATGTGTGCAAAACCAAATAAGGTTTCTATCGTGTATGCTCCCGATGTCTTTCCCTGTAAACAAAACCATCTACCATGACATTGCTTTGTTTTGTATTGGTGGATGACAAACGTCACAATAAATACCACCGATAAATATATCACAATGAGTCCATTTTTCAGCGAGCGGCGTAGAAATATGACTCGATGACAGATGCATATCTAGTTGTAGGCGGGGGTGGGGGCGTAGGCCCGGGCGGGCTTGTAGGCCGGGGTGGGCTTGTAAGCCGGAGCAGATTTGTAGGCCGGGGTCGGCTTGTAGCTGGGCTTGTACTCATCGTACTTGGCCTCACCCACGTAGGTGACGTCGGCAATCACGCCAGAGTAGGCGTCGTCCACACGGTAGGTGACCGTCTGGGTACGGCCGTCGGGCAGCACAACAGAGTAAGATCCCTGGGTGGCGTAGCCGTCACGCGCCTCCTGGGCGTTGAACTGAGGCTCGTAGTCTCCGTATCCGTGGACGTCGTAGTTGAAGTCGTACTTGGCCGGCTCGTCATAGCTCTGCTGGTGAGCCTGGGCCTTGTAGGCCGGCTGGGGGTAGGCAGGCCTGTAGGTGGGCTTGTAGGTTGGGGCTGGAGTGGTGTATGACGCGCTGTCGGCGGCGACAACGGCTAGCAGAGCGGCGATGACGAAGAACTGAAAAGTTAAAAGAATTTGTCAAGTTGATGATCGAAGTGTTAAACGTAGCTTTCCAGGCACAGTTGGCGGAAAAGTTGCTCAATAGTTATTGCAGTACTTGGTCCAAGAAATTCTTATTTTAAAGTAATATGTATGATCTCTTTCGAAACTATTTATTGTCGTACTTCAAAGGAAAACTTTAGAACGTTCTTTAAGTCCGTGCAAGTATGTACCTATGGAAATATTGCGATTGTAGCTTAGATAAAATTGTGTTTTCACCTGGTCTTAACGCAGGTTGAGTTAACTGGCATATTATCTCGAGTGTCGCCTTGCACTGGCAAATATGAATTTCACCACTCTGCTGTGCCTTACCTTCATATTTGAGTTGTTGGTTGTGTGGTGGCGTGTGATCGTCTGATGCCAGGTGCCGGCTGGAGTGGTGTTTTATACTGTCCAGCTCTGGTGACCGCCAGTGATGGTGACCCTGCCAGGGGCGTCAGCGTCAGCAGGGGAGGGGCGGGGCCCACCGGCCGGCCGACCAAAGGAAGCATGAGGGTGACATGATGAGATGTGGAGTGTAACTGGGTGGAACACATTACTGTTGTTTCTGTTGAAAATACTTTATATTATTGCAGTGGGCATCAGCTTGGTTGCATACAGTTAGTTCAACTCATATCGCACGGGCTTGGCCAGCCAATTTACACACACGGACATGGCTTATCTTCGTCATCATAGGCAAATCCAGGGGGGAGGGCAAGAGGCCATGACCCTAAAAGTACTGAAACCATGACCCCCCCCCAAAAAAAAAGAGACGTATTTTTGAATCACTTGAAAACTATCATCTTTATCGGCGTGTCACTTTGAGTACCTGATGCTGCATGCATTTTACGTCTTCTCTTAAAATTGCATTGCAATTGGTGTGGTAGTTTGGAAGGTAATGACGTTTTAGTAACGTCATGTCATGCCATTTTTTGGTGGACAAATTATCAATTTTTGCAAAATCGTAGTCAATCGAGTTTTAAAAGCAAATTGCAAATATAAAACGTCAAAAAAAAGGAGATGAAATTTCCCTCAAAATATTCATCTCGAATTTGCGAAATGTGGGGCTTTTGGCCCCACATAATACAAAAAACTGATTTTTCCAGGAAAAAATCCTCAAAATAAAAGTTTTCGAAGATAATAAATCAACCGGAACATATAGTAAAAGGGGTGAACGATTCCCGCACCAAATTTCAGAGCAATATCGTTATTTTTGACTGACTTATGGCTCCCTAAGATGAGTAACTCATGACGTCATTGTTTGAATTGCTTTTGATAACTTGTCTGACCAGATACAGACAAATAATTGCCACCACTGTATTTCGGAGATCAAACTGATCTAAAAACATGCATTTGTTATTTAGATTACACAATTGCAAATATTGACCTTATGCGACCTGACCGTGACCAGAACTTCACCTAAGGGCCATTCTATGGGGTCACGGTGCAAAAATGGCTGCTGCTATCGAATTATACGCGTAGAATAACCCATACAACATGTGTTGCATGACTTTCGTAAACATCTTCCTAATACTGACCTTTTGTGACATGACCTTTAATTACAATATCAATTTCTTTTCTAGACTTTTTCTTTTCTAGACTTTTTCTTTGCTATACCTTTTTTTTCCTATGACCTTTTCACGACTTTGGGTAACTACGATGACGATATTTGTGTGTCCGTGTTCCTGAATTTCCATTATGGTGTGATTTTTACATTTAATAGAGGATATGTCATTTTTAGTTTCTAAGGCCAACCATTTTTCTGTTTTGTTTTATATAATTCACTAAGACTAGAAACAGACCAAAACGCGTTTTGCGAAGCTTTGATATATATATATATATATATATATATATATATATATATATATATATATATATATATATATATATATATATATATATATATATATATATATATATATATATATATATATATATATATATATATATATGTATATATATATATATATATATATATATATATATATATATATATATATATATATTTGCTATAAAAACTGTTTTTTGGTAGAGTTGAATGATTGGTGTATTGATGTTCACAACGATTTAATATAATATTTTCTGCGTTTGAAAATAGCATTACGAAATGAATATCATTTCTAGAATATTGCTGTCTGGTCCAAATTATAAGTTGGAATTAGGGGAGAAATTGTCGAGAAGTAGAATCAAATCGAATTTGAAAACGGAATTGAAGATGCTGTAAGACCAGAAATAGTGCAAAGGCATGGCAATGAAAGGACATGAAAACACAAAATATCAACTAAAATAAACCAATACATTTGCTGCGTATTTACTACTAAAACAAGAACATCATACAAAAATCTACATCCTGAACGTGGGCTTTTGGGCTCCAGTTAGTCATTATTACTACACAGCTTTTTGTTCTGAGCTACTGATTTGCATAATTTTGTCAAACTATTGTTTGGCATCATTCTCTGAACTTATCTGCCCTTCATCGGGCATGGAGCATTTAAAGCCAGTTGCGGGCGTGATCGCAGAAGAGAAGGTAAGCAGATGGCGAGAGATGAATAAGAGTGCCCTGTTTCGTTCCTTATAGTGTCTGGCTAGCATAAATCAGCACGAACTTGAAGGCAATATAAATGGTTCAGTATTAAGTTTCCGATTTTCAGCGATGAACTTTAACAAAGTGGTCGAAATAATGGAAAAGCAGCATAGATATTGCTCTCGGTCCTCTCTTTCCCTAAAAACAGAAACCTATCTGGCAAAATGTATCGGCATTACTTTCATCATCATTTACGACTGCCGATAGCACATTATTTGTCTTCGTTTGCTGTGGTTTCTGTGACATTTTTCGTTCTGTTTCAGCCCTAATAACATTTTGTTTTTATCTATTGTGCGCACTGGTTATTGCTTCGCCTTTCCATCCTTACTCACGCCAAACAGTCTTCACGCCGTTTATGTCCAATAAACGAACAGTACTTCATTGATTATCTCTTTTCCTAATCTAAACGGTGTTGCCTAGCGTAGTTTGAAAGCTTTCGGGGATCTGGTCAGGGTTTGTTACTGACAACCATGTGTGCAAAACCAAATATGGTTTCTATCGTGTATGCTCCCGATGTCTTTCCCTGTAAACAAAACCATCTACCATGACATTGCTTTGTTTTGTATTGATGGATGACAAACGTCACAATAAATACCACCGATAAATATATCACAATGAGTCCATTTCTCAGCGAGCGGCGTAGAAATATGACTCGATGACAGATGCATATCTAGTTGTAGGCGGGGGTGGGGGCGTAGGCCCGGGCGGGCTTGTAGGCCGGGGTGGGCTTGTAAGCCGGAGCAGATTTGTAGGCCGGGGTCGGCTTGTAGCTGGGCTTGTACTCATCGTACTTGGCCTCACCCACGTAGGTGACGTCGGCAATCACGCCAGAGTAGGCGTCGTCCACACGGTAGGTGACCGTCTGGGTACGGCCGTCGGGCAGCACAACAGAGTAAGATCCCTGGGTGGCGTAGCCGTCACGCGCCTCCTGGGCGTTGAACTGAGGCTCGTAGTCTCCGTATCCGTGGACGTCGTAGTTGAAGTCGTACTTGGCCGGCTCGTCATAGCTCTGCTGGTGAGCCTGGGCCTTGTAGGCCGGCTGGGGGTAGGCAGGCCTGTAGGTGGGCTTGTAGGCTGGGGCTGGAGTGGTGTATGACGCGCTGTCGGCGGCGACAACGGCTAGCAGAGCGGCAATGACGAAGAACTGAAAAGTTAAAAGAATTTGTCAAGTTGATGATCGAAGTGTTAAACGTAGCTTTCCAGGCACAGTTGGCGGAAAAGTTGCTCAATAGTTATTGCAGTACTTGGTCCAAGAAATTCTTATTTTAAAGTAATATGTATGATCTCTTTCGAAACTATTTATTGTCGTACTTCAAAGGAAATCTGTAGAACGTTCTTTAAGTCCGTGCATATATGTACCTATGGAAATATTGCGATTGTAGCTTAGATAAAATTGTGTTTTCACCTGGTCTTAACGCAGGTTGAGTTAACTGGCATATTATCTCGAGTATCGCCTTGCACTGGCAAATATGAATTTCACCACTCTGCTGTGCCTTACCATCATATTTGAGTTGTTGGTTGTGTGGTGGCGTATGATCGTCTGATGCCAGGTGCCGGCTGGAGTGGTGTTTTATACTGTCCAGCTCTGGTGACCGCCAGTCATGGTGACCCTGCCAGGGGCGTCAGCGTCAGCAGTGGAGGGCCGGGGCCCTCCGGCCGGCCGAACAAAGGAAGCATGAGGGTGACATGATGAGATGTGGATTGTAACTAGGTGGAACACATTACTGTTGTTTCTGTTGAAAAAACTTTATATTATTGGAGTGGGCATCAGCTTGGTTGCATACAGTTGGTTCAACTCATATCGCACGGGCTTGGCCAGCCAATTTACACACCCGGACATGGCTTATCTTCGTCATCATAGGCAAATCCAGGCGGGAGGGCAAGAAGCCATGCCCCTAAAAGTCCTGAAACCATGACCCCCCCCCCCCCCCAAAAGAAAAACTTTTTTTTTGAATAACTTGAAAACTATGATAGATATCGGCGTGTCACTTTGAGTACCTGATGCTGCATGCATTTTACGTCTTCTCTTAAAATTGCATTGCAATTGGTGTGGTAGTTTGGAAAGTAATGACGTTTTAGTAACGTCATGTCATGCCATTTTTTGGTGGACAAATTATCAAGTTTTGCAAAATCGTAGTCAATCGAGTTTTAAAAGCAAATTGCAAATATAAAACGTCAAAAGAAAGGAGATGAAATTTCCCTCAAAATATTCATCTCGAATCTGCGAAATGTGGGGCTTTTGGCCCCACATAATACAAAAAAACTGATTTTTCCAGGAAAAAATCCTCAAAATAAAAGTTTTCGAAGATAATAAATCAACCGGAACATATATTAAAAAGGGTGAACGATTCCCGCACCAAATTTCAAAGCAATATCTTTATTTTTGACTGACTTATGGCTCCCTAAGTATGAGTAACTCATGACGTCATTGTTTAAATTGCTTTTGATAAGTTGTCTGACCAGATACAGACAAATAATTGCCACCACTGTATTTCGGAGATCAAACTGATCTAAAAACATGCATTTGTTATTTAGATTACACAATTGCAAATATTGACCTTATGCGACCTGACCGTGACCAGAACTTCACCTAAGGGCCTTTCTATGGGGTCACGGTGCAAAAATGGCTGCTGCTATAGAATTATTTCGCGTAGAATAACCCATACAACATGTGTCGCATGACTTTCGTAAAGATCTTCCTAATACTGACCTTTTGTGACATGACCTTTAATTACAATATCAATTTCTTTTCTAGTTTTTTTCTTTTCTAGAGTTTTTCTTTTCTAGAGTTTTTCTTTTCTATACTTTTTCTTTGCTATACCTTTTCTTTCCTATGACCTTTTCACGACTTTTGGTAACTACGATGACGATATTTGTGTGTCCGTGTTCCTGAATTTCCATTATGGTGTGATTTTTACATTTAATAGAGGATGTGTGATTTTTCGTTTCTAAGGCCAACCATTATTCTGGTTTGTTTTATATAATTCACTAAGACTAGAAACAGACCAAAACGCGTTTTGCGAAGCTTTGATATATATATATATATATATATATATATATATATATATATTTTTGCTATAAAAACTGTTTTTTGGTAGAGTTGAATGATTGGTGTATTGATGTTCACAACGATTTAATATAATATTTTCTGCGTTTGAAAATAGCATTACGAACTGAATATCATTTCTAGAATATTGCTGTCTGGTCCAAATTATAGGTTGGAATTAGGGGAGAAATTGTCGAGAAATAGAATCAAATCGAATTTGAAAAAGGAATTGAAGATACTGTAAGACCAGAAATAGTGCAAAGGCATGGCAATGAAAGGACATGAAACTACAAAATATAAACTAAAATAAACCAATATATTTGCTGCGTATTTACTACTAAAACAAGAACATCATGCTAAAATCTACATCCTGAACTTGGGCTTTTGGGCTCCGGTTAGTCATTATTACTACACAGCCTTTTGTTCTGAGCTACTGATTTACATAATTTTGTCAAACTATTGTTTGGCATCATTCTCTGAACTTATCTGCCCTTCATCGGGCATGGAGCATTCAAAGCCAGTTGCGGGCGTGATCGCAGAAGAGTAGGTAAGCAGATGGCAAGAGATGAATAAGAGTGCCCTGTTTCGTTCCTTATAGTGTCTGGCTAGCAAAAATCAGCATGAACTTGAAGGTAATATAACTGGTTCAGTATTAAGTTTCCGATTTTCAGCGATGAACTTTAACAAAGTGGTCGAAATAATGGAAAAGCAGCATAGAAATTGCTCTCGGTCGTCTCTTTCCCTAAAAACAGAAACCTTTCTGGCAAAATGTATCGGCATTACTTTCATCAGCATTTACGACTGCCGAAAGCACATTATTTGTCTGCGTTTGCTGTGGTTTCTGTGACATTTTTCGTTCTGTTTCAGCCCTAATAACATTTCGTTTTTATCTATTGTGCGCACTGATTATTGCTTCGCTTTTCCATCCTTACTCACGCCAAACAGTCTTCACGCCGTTTATGTCCAATAAACGAACAGTACTTCATTGATTATCTCTTTTCCTAATCTAAACGGTGTTGCCTAGCGTAGTTTAAAAGCTTTTGGGGATCTGGTCAGGGTTTGTTACTGACAACCATGTGTGCAAAACCAAATATGGTTTCTATCGTGTATGCTCCCGATGTCTTTCCCTGTAAACAAAACCATCTACCATGACATTGCTTTGTTTTGTATTGATGGATGACAAACGTCACAATAAATACGACCGATAAATATATCACAATGAGTCCATTTTTCTGCGAGCGGCGTAGAAATATGACTCGATGACAGATGCATATCTAGTTGTAGGCGGGGGTGGGGGCGTAGGCCCGGGCGGGCTTGTAGGCCGGGGTGGGCTTGTAAGCCGGAGACGATTTGTAGGCCGGGGTCGGCTTGTAGCTAGGCTTGTACTCATCGTACTTGGCCTCACCCATGTAGGTGACGTCGGCAATCACGCCAGAGTAGGCGTCGTCCACACGGTAGGTGACCGTCTGGGTACGGCCGTCGGGCAGCACAACAGAGTAAGATCCCTGGGTGGCGTAGCCGTCACGCGCCTCCTGGGCGTTGAACTGAGGCTCGTAGTCTCCGTATCCGTGGACGTCATAGTTGAAGTCGTACTTGGCCGGCTCGTCATAGCTCTGCTGGTGAGCCTGGGCCTTGTAGGCCGCCTGGGGGTAGGCAGGCCTGTAGGTGGGCTTGTAGGCTGGGGCCGGAGTGGTGTATGAGGTGCTGTCGGCGGCGACAACGGCTAGCAGAGCGGCAATGACGAAGAACTGAAAAGTTAAAAGAATTTATCAAGTTGATGATCGAAGTGTTAAACGTAGCTTTCCAGGCACAGTTGGCGGAAAAGTTGCTCAATAGTTATTACAGTACTTGGTCCAAGAAATTCTTATTTTAAACTAATATGTATGATCTCTTTCAAAACTATTTATTGTCGTACTTCAAAGGAAAACTGTAGAACGTTCTTTAAGTCCGTGCAAGTATGTACCTATGGAAATATTGCGATTGTAGCTTAGATAAAATTGTGTTTTCACCTGGTCTTAACGCAGGTTGAGTTAACTGGCATATTATCTCGAGTATCGCCTTGCACTGGCAAATATGAATTTCACCACTCTGCTGTGCCTTACCTTCATATTTGAGTTGTTGGTTGTGTGGTGGCGTGTGATCGTCTGATGCCAGGTGCCGGCTGGAGTGGTGTTTTATACTGTCCAGCTCTGGTGACCGCCAGTGATGGTGACCCTGCCAGGGGCGTCAGCGTCAGCAGGGGAGGGGCGGGGCCCACCGGCCGGCCGACCAAAGGAAGCATGAGGGTGACATGATGAGATGTGGAGTGTAACTGGGTGGAACACATTACTGTTGTTTCTGTTGAAAATACTTTATATTATTGGAGTGGGCATCAGCTTGGTTGCATACAGTTGGTTCAACTCATATCGCAAGGGCTTGGCCAGCCAATTTACACACACGGACATGGCTTATCTTCGTCATCATAGGCAAATCCAGGGGGGAGGGCAAGAGGCCATGACCCTAAAAGTCCGAAAACCATGACCCCCCCAAAAAAAGAGACGTATTTTTGAATCACTTGAAAACTATCATAGATATCGGCGTGTCACTTTGAGTACCTGATGCTGCATGCATTTTACGTCTTCTCTTAAAATTGCATTGCAATTGGTGTGGTAGTTTGGAAGGTAATGACGTTTTAGTAACGTCATGTCATGCCATTTTTTGGTGGACAAATTATCAATTTTTGCAAAATCGTAGTCAATCGAGTTTTAAAAGCAAATTGCAAATATAAAACGTCAAAAGAAAGGAGATGAAATTTCCCTCAAAATATTCATCTCGAATCTGCGAAATGTGGGGCCCCACATAATACAAAAAACTGATTTTTCCGGAAAAAAAATCCTCAAAATAAAAGTTTTCGAAGATAATAAATCAACCGGAACATATAGTAAAAAGGGTGACCGATTCCTGCACCAAATTTCAAAGCAATATCTTTATTTTTTACTGACTTACGGCTCCCTAAGTATGAGTAACTCATGACGTCATTGTTTAAATTGCATTTGATAACTTGTCTGACCAGATACAGACAAATAATTGCCACCACTGTATTTCGGAGATCAGACTGATCTAAAACATGCATTTGTTTATTAGGTTACACAATTGCAAATATTGACCTTATGCGACCTGACCTTGACCAGAACTTCACCTAAAGGCCATTCTATGGGGTCACGGTGCAAAAATGGCTGCTGCTATCGAATTATACGTGTAGAATAACCCATAAAACATGTGTCGCATGACTTTCGTAGACATCTTCCTAATACTGACCTTTTGTGACATGACCTGTAATTACAATATCAATATAAAACGTCAAAAGAAAGGAGATGAAATTTCCCTCAAAATATTCATCTCGAATTTGCGAAATGTGGGGCTTTTGGCCCCACATAATACAAAAAACTGATTTTTCCAGGAAAAAATCCTCAAAATAAAAGTTTTCGAAGATAATAAATCAACCGGAACATATAGTAAAAAGGGTGAACGATTCCCGCACCAAATTTCAAAGCAATATCTTTATTTTTGAATGAGTTATGGCTCCCTAAGTATGAGTAACTCATGACGTCATTGTTTAAATTGCTTTTGATAACTTGTCTGACCAGATACAGACAAATAATTGCCACCACTGTATTTCGGAGATCAAACTGATCTAAAAACATGCATTTGTTATTTAGATTACACAATTGCAAATATTGACCTTATGCGACCTGACCGTGACCAGAACTTCACCTAAGGGCCATTCTATGGGGTCACGGTGCAAAAATGGCTGCTACTATCGAATTATACGCGTAGAATAACCCATACAACATGTGTCGCATGACTTTCGCAAACATCTTCCTAATACTGACCTTTTGTGACATGACCTTTCATTACAATATCAATTTCTTTTCTAGTTTTTTCTTTTCTAGAGTTTGTCTTTTCTAGAGTTTTTCTTTTCTAGACTTTTTCTTTGCCATACCTTTTTTTTCCTATGACTTTTTCACGACTTTGGGTAACTACGATGACGATATTTGTGTGTCCGTGTTCCTGAATTTCCATTATGGTGTGATTTTTACATTTAATAGAGGATATGTCATTTTTAGTTTCTAAGGCCAACCATTATTCTGTTTTGTTTTATATAATTTACTAAGACTAGAAACAGACAAAAACGCGTTTTGCGAAGCTTTGATATATATATATATATATATTTTTTTTGTGCTATAAAAGCTTGTTTTTTGGTAGAGTTGAATGATTGGTGTATTGATGTTCACAACGATTTAATATAATATTTTCTGCGTTTGAAAATAGCATTACGAAATGAATATCATTTCTAGAATATTGCTGTCTGGTCCAAATTATAAGTTGGAATTAGGGGAGAAATTGTCGAGAAGTAGAATCAAATCGAATTTGAAAAGGGAAATGAAGATGCTGTAAGACCAGAAATAGTGCAAAGGCATGGAAATGAAAGGACATGAAACTAAACAATATAAACTAAAATAAACCAATACATTTGCTGCGTATTTACTACTAAAAAAAGAACATCATGCTAAAATCTACATCCTGAACGTGGGCTTTTGGGCTCCGGTTAGTCATTATTACTACACAGCCTTTTGTTCTGAGCTACTGATTTACATAATTTTGTCAAACAATTGTTTGGCATCATTCTCTGAACTTATCTGCCCTTCATCGGGCATGGAGCATTTAAAGCCAGTTGCGGGCGTGATCGCAGAAGAATAGGTAAGCAGATGGCAAGAGATGAATAAGAGTGCCCTGTTTCGTTCCTTATAGTGTCTGGCTAGCAAAATTCAGCACGAACTTGAAGGCAATATAAATGGTTCAGTATTAAGTTTCCGATTTTCAGCGATGAACTTTAACAAAGTGGTCGAAATAATGGAAAAGCAGCATAGAAATTGCTCTCGGTCCTCTCTTTCCCTAAAAACAGAAACCTATCTGGCAAAATGTATCGGCATTACTTTCATCAGCATTTACGACTGCCGAAAGCACATTATTTGTCTTCGTTTGCTGTGGTTTCTGTGACATTTTTCGTTCTGTTTCAGCCCTAATAACATTTTGTTTTTATCTATTGTTCGCACTTGTTATTGCTTCGCTTTTCCATCCTTACTCACGCCAAACAGTCTTCACGCCGTTTATGTCCAATAAACGAACAGTACTTCATTGATTATCTCTTTTCCTAATCTAAACGGTGTTGCCTAGCGTAGTTTGAAAGCTTTTGGGGATCTGGTCAGGGTTTGTTACTGACAACCATGTGTGCAAAACCAAATAAGGTTTCTATCGTGTATGCTCCCGATGTCTTTCCCTGTAAACAAAACCATCTACCATGACATTGCTTTGTTTTGTATTGGTGGATGACAAACGTCACAATAAATACCACCGATAAATATATCACAATGAGTCCATTTTTCAGCGAGCGGCGTAGAAATATGACTCGATGACAGATGCATATCTAGTTGTAGGCGGGGGTGGGGGCGTAGGCCCGGGCGGGCTTGTAGGCCGGGGTGGGCTTGTAAGCCGGAGCAGATTTGTAGGCCGGGGTCGGCTTGTAGCTGGGCTTGTACTCATCGTACTTGGCCTCACCCACGTAGGTGACGTCGGCAATCACGCCAGAGTAGGCGTCGTCCACACGGTAGGTGACCGTCTGGGTACGGCCGTCGGGCAGCACAACAGAGTAAGATCCCTGGGTGGCGTAGCCGTCACGCGCCTCCTGGGCGTTGAACTGAGGCTCGTAGTCTCCGTATCCGTGGACGTCGTAGTTGAAGTCGTACTTGGCCGGCTCGTCATAGCTCTGCTGGTGAGCCTTGGCCTTGTAGGCCGGCTGGGGGTAGGCAGGCCTGTAGGTGGGCTTGTAGGTTGGGGCTGGAGTGGTGTATGACGCGCTGTCGGCGGCGACAACGGCTAGCAGAGCGGCGATGACGAAGAACTGAAAAGTTAAAAGAATTTGTCAAGTTGATGATCGAAGTGTTAAACGTAGCTTTCCAGGCACAGTTGGCGGAAAAGTTGCTCAATAGTTATTGCAGTACTTGGTCCAAGAAATTCTTATTTTAAAGTAATATGTATGATCTCTTTCGAAACTATTTATTGTCGTACTTCAAAGGAAAACTTTAGAACGTTCTTTAAGTCCGTGCAAGTATGTACCTATGGAAATATTGCGATTGTAGCTTAGATAAAATTGTGTTTTCACCTGGTCTTAACGCAGGTTGAGTTAACTGGCATATTATCTCGAGTGTCGCCTTGCACTGGCAAATATGAATTTCACCACTCTGCTGTGCCTTACCTTCATATTTGAGTTGTTGGTTGTGTGGTGGCGTGTGATCGTCTGATGCCAGGTGCCGGCTGGAGTGGTGTTTTATACTGTCCAGCTCTGGTGACCGCCAGTGATGGTGACCCTGCCAGGGGCGTCAGCGTCAGCAGGGGAGGGGCGGGGCCCACCGGCCGGCCGACCAAAGGAAGCATGAGGGTGACATGATGAGATGTGGAGTGTAACTGGGTGGAACACATTACTGTTGTTTCTGTTGAAAATACTTTATATTATTGCAGTGGGCATCAGCTTGGTTGCATACAGTTAGTTCAACTCATATCGCACGGGCTTGGCCAGCCAATTTACACACACGGACATGGCTTATCTTCGTCATCATAGGCAAATCCAGGGGGGAGGGCAAGAGGCCATGACCCTAAAAGTACTGAAACCATGACCCCCCCCAAAAAAAAAGAGACGTATTTTTGAATCACTTGAAAACTATCATCTTTATCGGCGTGTCACTTTGAGTACCTGATGCTGCATGCATTTTACGTCTTCTCTTAAAATTGCATTGCAATTGGTGTGGTAGTTTGGAAGGTAATGACGTTTTAGTAACGTCATGTCATGCCATTTTTTGGTGGACTAATTATCAATTTTTGCAAAATCGTAGTCAATCGAGTTTTAAAAGCAAATTGCAAATATAAAACGTCAAAAAAAAGGAGATGAAATTTCCCTCAAAATATTCATCTCGAATTTGCGAAATGTGGGGCTTTTGGCCCCACATAATACAAAAAACTGATTTTTCCAGGAAAAAATCCTCAAAATAAAAGTTTTCGAAGATAATAAATCAACCGGAACATATAGTAAAAGGGGTGAACGATTCCCGCACCAAATTTCAGAGCAATATCGTTATTTTTGACTGACTTATGGCTCCCTAAGATGAGTAACTCATGACGTCATTGTTTGAATTGCTTTTGATAACTTGTCTGACCAGATACAGACAAATAATTGCCACCACTGTATTTCGGAGATCAAACTGATCTAAAAACATGCATTTGTTATTTAGATTACACAATTGCAAATATTGACCTTATGCGACCTGACCGTGACCAGAACTTCACCTAAGGGCCATTCTATGGGGTCACGGTGCAAAAATGGCTGCTGCTATCGAATTATACGCGTAGAATAACCCATACAACATGTGTTGCATGACTTTCGTAAACATCTTCCTAATACTGACCTTTTGTGACATGACCTTTAATTACAATATCAATTTCTTTTCTAGTTTTTTCTTTTCTAGAGTTTTTCTTTTCTAGACTTTTTCTTTTCTAGACTTTTTCTTTGCTATACCTTTTTTTTCCTATGACCTTTTCACGACTTTGGGTAACTACGATGACGATATTTGTGTGTCCGTGTTCCTGAATTTCCATTATGGTGTGATTTTTACATTTAATAGAGGATATGTCATTTTTAGTTTCTAAGGCCAACCATTTTTCTGTTTTGTTTTATATAATTCACTAAGACTAGAAACAGACCAAAACGCGTTTTGCGAAGCTTTGATATATATATATATATATATATATATATATATATATATATATATATATATATATATATATATATATATATATATATATATATATATATATATATATATATATATATATATATATATATATATATATATATATATATATATATATATATATATATATATATATATATATATATATATATATATATATATATATATATATATATATATATATATATATATATATATATATATATATATATATATATATATATATATATATATATATATATATATATATATATATATATATATATATATATATATATATATATATATATATATATTTGCTATAAAAACTGTTTTTTGGTAGAGTTGAATGATTGGTGTATTGATGTTCACAACGATTTAATATAATATTTTCTGCGTTTGAAAATAGCATTACGAAATGAATATCATTTCTAGAATATTGCTGTCTGGTCCAAATTATAAGTTGGAATTAGGGGAGAAATTGTCGAGAAGTAGAATCAAATCGAATTTGAAAACGAATTGAAGATGCTGTAAGACCAGAAATAGTGCAAAGGCATGGCAATGAAAGGACATGAAAACACAAAATATCACTAAAATAACCAATACATTTGCTGCGTATTTACTACTAAAACAAGAACATCATGCAAAAATCTACATCCTGAACGTGGGCTTTTGGGCTCCAGTTAGTCATTATTACTACACAGCCTTTTGTTCTGAGCTACTGATTTGCATAATTTTGTCAAACTATTGTTGGCATCATTCTCTGAACTTATCTGCCCTTCATCGGGCATGGAGCATTTAAAGCCAGTTGCGGGCGTGATCGCAGAAGAGAAGGTAAGCAGATGGCGAGAGATGAATAAGAGTGCCCTGTTTCGTTCCTTATAGGTCTGGCTAGCATAAATCAGCACGAACTTGAAGGCAATATAAATGGTTCAGTATTAAGTTTCCGATTTTCAGCGATGAACTTTAACAAAGTGGTCGAAATAATGGAAAAGCAGCATAGATATTGCTCTCGGTCCTCTCTTTCCCTAAAAACAGAAACCTATCTGGCAAAATGTATCGGCATTACTTTCATCATCATTTACGACTGCCGATAGCACATTATTTGTCTTCGTTTGCTGTGGTTTCTGTGACATTTTTCGTTCTGTTTCAGCCCTAATAACATTTTGTTTTTATCTATTGTGCGCACTGGTTATTGCTTCGCCTTTCCATCCTTACTCACGCCAAACAGTCTTCACGCCGTTTATGTCCAATAAACGAACAGTACTTCATTGATTATCTCTTTTCCTAATCTAAACGGTGTTGCCTAGCGTAGTTTGAAAGCTTTTGGGGATCTGGTCAGGGTTTGTTACTGACAACCATGTGTGCAAAACCAAATATGGTTTCTATCGTGTATGCTCCCGATGTCTTTCCCTGTAAACAAAACCATCTACCATGACATTGCTTTGTTTTGTATTGATGGATGACAAACGTCACAATAAATACCACCGATAAATATATCACAATGAGTCCATTTCTCAGCGAGCGGCGTAGAAATATGACTCGATGACAGATGCATATCTAGTTGTAGGCGGGGGTGGGGGCGTAGGCCCGGGCGGGCTTGTAGGCCGGGGTGGGCTTGTAAGCCGGAGCAGATTTGTAGGCCGGGGTCGGCTTGTAGCTGGGCTTGTACTCATCGTACTTGGCCTCACCCACGTAGGTGACGTCGGCAATCACGCCAGAGTAGGCGTCGTCCACACGGTAGGTGACCGTCTGGGTACGGCCGTCGGGCAGCACAACAGAGTAAGATCCCTGGGTGGCGTAGCCGTCACGCGCCTCCTGGGCGTTGAACTGAGGCTCGTAGTCTCCGTATCCGTGGACGTCGTAGTTGAAGTCGTACTTGGCCGGCTCGTCATAGCTCTGCTGGTGAGCCTGGGCCTTGGAGGCCGGCTGGGGGTAGGCAGGCCTGTAGGTGGGCTTGTAGGCTGGGGCTGGAGTGGTGTATGACGCGCTGTCGGCGGCGACAACGGCTAGCAGAGCGGCAATGACGAAGAACTGAAAAGTTAAAAGAATTTGTCAAGTTGATGATCGAAGTGTTAAACGTAGCTTTCCAGGCACAGTTGGCGGAAAAGTTGCTCAATAGTTATTGCAGTACTTGGTCCAAGAAATTCTTATTTTAAAGTAATATGTATGATCTCTTTCGAAACTATTTATTGTCGTACTTCAAAGGAAATCTGTAGAACGTTCTTTAAGTCCGTGCATATATGTACCTATGGAAATATTGCGATTGTAGCTTAGATAAAATTGTGTTTTCACCTGGTCTTAACGCAGGTTGAGTTAACTGGCATATTATCTCGAGTATCGCCTTGCACTGGCAAATATGAATTTCACCACTCTGCTGTGCCTTACCATCATATTTGAGTTGTTGGTTGTGTGGTGGCGTATGATCGTCTGATGCCAGGTGCCGGCTGGAGTGGTGTTTTATACTGTCCAGCTCTGGTGACCGCCAGTCATGGTGACCCTGCCAGGGGCGTCAGCGTCAGCAGTGGAGGGCCGGGGCCCTCCGGCCGGCCGAACAAAGGAAGCATGAGGGTGACATGATGAGATGTGGATTGTAACTAGGTGGAACACATTACTGTTGTTTCTGTTGAAAAAACTTTATATTATTGGAGTGGGCATCAGCTTGGTTGCATACAGTTGGTTCAACTCATATCGCACGGGCTTGGCCAGCCAATTTACACACCCGGACATGGCTTATCTTCGTCATCATAGGCAAATCCAGGCGGGAGGGCAAGAAGCCATGCCCCTAAAAGTCCTGAAACCATGACCCCCCCCCCCCCCAAAAGAAAAACTTTTTTTTGAATAACTTGAAAACTATGATAGATATCGGCGTGTCACTTTGAGTACCTGATGCTGCATGCATTTTACGTCTTCTCTTAAAATTGCATTGCAATTGGTGTGGTAGTTTGGAAAGTAATGACGTTTTAGTAACGTCATGTCATGCCATTTTTTGGTGGACAAATTATCAAGTTTTGCAAAATCGTAGTCAATCGAGTTTTAAAAGCAAATTGCAAATATAAAACGTCAAAAGAAAGGAGATGAAATTTCCCTCAAAATATTCATCTCGAATCTGCGAAATGTGGGGCTTTTGGCCCCACATAATACAAAAAAACTGATTTTTCCAGGAAAAAATCCTCAAAATAAAAGTTTTCGAAGATAATAAATCAACCGGAACATATATTAAAAAGGGTGAACGATTCCCGCACCAAATTTCAAAGCAATATCTTTATTTTTGACTGACTTATGGCTCCCTAAGTATGAGTAACTCATGACGTCATTGTTTAAATTGCTTTTGATAAGTTGTCTGACCAGATACAGACAAATAATTGCCACCACTGTATTTCGGAGATCAAACTGATCTAAAAACATGCATTTGTTATTTAGATTACACAATTGCAAATATTGACCTTATGCGACCTGACCGTGACCAGAACTTCACCTAAGGGCCTTTCTATGGGGTCACGGTGCAAAAATGGCTGCTGCTATAGAATTATTTCGCGTAGAATAACCCATACAACATGTGTCGCATGACTTTCGTAAAGATCTTCCTAATACTGACCTTTTGTGACATGACCTTTAATTACAATATCAATTTCTTTTCTAGTTTTTTTCTTTTCTAGAGTTTTTCTTTTCTAGAGTTTTTCTTTTCTATACTTTTTCTTTGCTATACCTTTTCTTTCCTATGACCTTTTCACGACTTTTGGTAACTACGATGACGATATTTGTGTGTCCGTGTTCCTGAATTTCCATTATGGTGTGATTTTTACATTTAATAGAGGATGTGTGATTTTTCGTTTCTAAGGCCAACCATTATTCTGGTTTGTTTTATATAATTCACTAAGACTAGAAACAGACCAAAACGCGTTTTGCGAAGCTTTGATATATATATATATATATATATATATATATATATATATATATATATATATATATATATATATTTTTGCTATAAAAACTGTTTTTTGGTATAGTTGAATGATTGGTGTATTGATGTTCACAACGATTTAATATAATATTTTCTGCGTTTGAAAATAGCATTACGAACTGAATATCATTTCTAGAATATTGCTGTCTGGTCCAAATTATAGGTTGGAATTAGGGGAGAAATTGTCGAGAAATAGAATCAAATCGAATTTGAAAAAGGAATTGAAGATACTGTAAGACCAGAAATAGTGCAAAGGCATGGCAATGAAAGGACATGAAACTACAAAATATAAACTAAAATAAACCAATATATTTGCTGCGTATTTACTACTAAAACAAGAACATCATGCTAAAATCTACATCCTGAACTTGGGCTTTTGGGCTCCGGTTAGTCATTATTACTACACAGCCTTTTGTTCTGAGCTACTGATTTACATAATTTTGTCAAACTATTGTTTGGCATCATTCTCTGAACTTATCTGCCCTTCATCGGGCATGGAGCATTCAAAGCCAGTTGCGGGCGTGATCGCAGAAGAGTAGGTAAGCAGATGGCAAGAGATGAATAAGAGTGCCCTGTTTCGTTCCTTATAGTGTCTGGCTAGCAAAAATCAGCATGAACTTGAAGGTAATATAACTGGTTCAGTATTAAGTTTCCGATTTTCAGCGATGAACTTTAACAAAGTGGTCGAAATAATGGAAAAGCAGCATAGAAATTGCTCTCGGTCGTCTCTTTCCCTAAAAACAGAAACCTTTCTGGCAAAATGTATCGGCATTACTTTCATCAGCATTTACGACTGCCGAAAGCACATTATTTGTCTGCGTTTGCTGTGGTTTCTGTGACATTTTTCGTTCTGTTTCAGCCCTAATAACATTTCGTTTTTATCTATTGTGCGCACTGATTATTGCTTCGCTTTTCCATCCTTACTCACGCCAAACAGTCTTCACGCCGTTTATGTCCAATAAACGAACAGTACTTCATTGATTATCTCTTTTCCTAATCTAAACGGTGTTGCCTAGCGTAGTTTGAAAGCTTTTGGGGATCTGGTCAGGGTTTGTTACTGACAACCATGTGTGCAAAACCAAATATGGTTTCTATCGTGTATGCTCCCGATGTCTTTCCCTGTAAACAAAACCATCTACCATGACATTGCTTTGTTTTGTATTGATGGATGACAAACGTCACAATAAATACGACCGATAAATATATCACAATGAGTCCATTTTTCTGCGAGCGGCGTAGAAATATGACTCGATGACAGATGCATATCTAGTTGTAGGCGGGGGTGGGGGCGTAGGCCCGGGCGGGCTTGTAGGCCGGGGTGGGCTTGTAAGCCGGAGACGATTTGTAGGCCGGGGTCGGCTTGTAGCTAGGCTTGTACTCATCGTACTTGGCCTCACCCACGTAGGTGACGTCGGCAATCACGCCAGAGTAGGCGTCGTCCACACGGTAGGTGACCGTCTGGGTACGGCCGTCGGGCAGCACAACAGAGTAAGATCCCTGGGTGGCGTAGCCGTCACGCGCCTCCTGGGCGTTGAACTGAGGCTCGTAGTCTCCGTATCCGTGGACGTCATAGTTGAAGTCGTACTTGGCCGGCTCGTCATAGCTCTGCTGGTGAGCCTGGGCCTTGTAGGCCGCCTGGGGGTAGGCAGGCCTGTAGGTGGGCTTGTAGGCTGGGGCCGGAGTGGTGTATGAGGTGCTGTCGGCGGCGACAACGGCTAGCAGAGCGGCAATGACGAAGAACTGAAAAGTTAAAAGAATTTATCAAGTTGATGATCGAAGTGTTAAACGTAGCTTTCCAGGCACAGTTGGCGGAAAAGTTGCTCAATAGTTATTACAGTACTTGGTCCAAGAAATTCTTATTTTAAACTAATATGTATGATCTCTTTCAAAACTATTTATTGTCGTACTTCAAAGGAAAACTGTAGAACGTTCTTTAAGTCCGTGCAAGTATGTACCTATGGAAATATTGCGATTGTAGCTTAGATAAAATTGTGTTTTCACCTGGTCTTAACGCAGGTTGAGTTAACTGGCATATTATCTCGAGTATCGCCTTGCACTGGCAAATATGAATTTCACCACTCTGCTGTGCCTTACCTTCATATTTGAGTTGTTGGTTGTGTGGTGGCGTGTGATCGTCTGATGCCAGGTGCCGGCTGGAGTGGTGTTTTATACTGTCCAGCTCTGGTGACCGCCAGTGATGGTGACCCTGCCAGGGGCGTCAGCGTCAGCAGGGGAGGGGCGGGGCCCACCGGCCGGCCGACCAAAGGAAGCATGAGGGTGACATGATGAGATGTGGAGTGTAACTGGGTGGAACACATTACTGTTGTTTCTGTTGAAAATACTTTATATTGTTGGAGTGGGCATCAGCTTGGTTGCATACAGTTGGTTCAACTCATATCGCAAGGGCTTGGCCAGCCAATTTACACACACGGACATGGCTTATCTTCGTCATCATAGGCAAATCCAGGGGGGAGGGCAAGAGGCCATGACCCTAAAAGTCCTGAAACCATGACCCCCCCCAAAAAAAGAGACGTATTTTTGAATCACTTGAAAACTATCATAGATATCGGCGTGTCACTTTGAGTACCTGATGCTGCATGCATTTTACGTCTTCTCTTAAAATTGCATTGCAATTGGTGTGGTAGTTTGGAAGGTAATGACGTTTTAGTAACGTCATGTCATGCCATTTTTTGGTGGACAAATTATCAATTTTTGCAAAATCGTAGTCAATCGAGTTTTAAAAGCAAATTGCAAATATAAAACGTCAAAAGAAAGGAGATGAAATTTCCCTCAAAATATTCATCTCGAATCTGCGAAATGTGGGGCCCCACATAATACAAAAAACTGATTTTTCCGGAAAAAAAATCCTCAAAATAAAAGTTTTCGAAGATAATAAATCAACCGGAACATATAGTAAAAAGGGTGACCGATTCCTGCACCAAATTTCAAAGCAATATCTTTATTTTTTACTGACTTACGGCTCCCTAAGTATGAGTAACTCATGACGTCATTGTTTAAATTGCATTTGATAACTTGTCTGACCAGATACAGACAAATAATTGCCACCACTGTATTTCGGAGATCAAACTGATCTAAAACATGCATTTGTTTATTAGGTTACACAATTGCAAATATTGACCTTATGCGACCTGACCTTGACCAGAACTTCACCTAAAGGCCATTCTATGGGGTCACGGTGCAAAAATGGCTGCTGCTATCGAATTATACGTGTAGAATAACCCATAAAACATGTGTCGCATGACTTTCGTAGACATCTTCCTAATACTGACCTTTTGTGACATGACCTGTAATTACAATATCAATATAAAACGTCAAAAGAAAGGAGATGAAATTTCCCTCAAAATATTCATCTCGAATTTGCGAAATGTGGGGCTTTTGGCCCCACATAATACAAAAAACTGATTTTTCCAGGAAAAAATCCTCAAAATAAAAGTTTTCGAAGATAATAAATCAACCGGAACATATAGTAAAAAGGGTGAACGATTCCCGCACCAAATTTCAAAGCAATATCTTTATTTTTGAATGAGTTATGGCTCCCTAAGTATGAGTAACTCATGACGTCATTGTTTAAATTGCTTTTGATAACTTGTCTGACCAGATACAGACAAATAATTGCCACCACTGTATTTCGGAGATCAAACTGATCTAAAAACATGCATTTGTTATTTAGATTACACAATTGCAAATATTGACCTTGTGCGACCTGACCGTGACCAGAACTTCACCTAAGGGCCATTCTATGGGGTCACGGTGCAAAAATGGCTGCTACTATCGAATTATACGCGTAGAATAACCCATACAACATGTGTCGCATGACTTTCGCAAACATCTTCCTAATACTGACCTTTTGTGACATGACCTTTCATTACAATATCAATTTCTTTTCTAGTTTTTTCTTTTCTAGAGTTTGTCTTTTCTAGAGTTTTTCTTTTCTAGACTTTTTCTTTGCTATACCTTTTTTTTCCTATGACTTTTTCACGACTTTGGGTAACTACGATGACGATATTTGTGTGTCCGTGTTCCTGAATTTCCATTATGGTGTGATTTTTACATTTAATAGAGGATATGTCATTTTTAGTTTCTAAGGCCAACCATTATTCTGTTTTGTTTTATATAATTTACTAAGACTAGAAACAGACCAAAACGCGTTTTGCGAAGCTTTGATATATATATATATATATATTTTTTTTGTGCTATAAAAGCTTGTTTTTTGGTAGAGTTGAATGATTGGTGTATTGATGTTCACAACGATTTAATATAATATTTTCTGCGTTTGAAAATAGCATTACGAAATGAATATCATTTCTAGAATATTGCTGTCTGGTCCAAATTATAAGTTGGAATTAGGGGAGAAATTGTCGAGAAGTAGAATCAAATCGAATTTGAAAAGGGAATTGAAGATGCTGTAAGACCAGAATTAGTGCAAAGGCATGGCAATGAAAGGACATGTAACCACAAAATATAAACTAAAATAAACCAATACATTTGCTGCGTATTTACTACTAAAACAAGAACATCATGCTAAAATCTACATCCTGAACGTGGGCTTTTGGGCTCCGGTTAGTCATTATTACTACACAGCCTTTTGTTCTGAGCTACTGATTTACATAATTTTGTCAAACTATTGTTTGGCATCATTCTCTGAACTTATCTGCCCTTCATCGGGCATGGAGCATTTAAAGCCAGTTGCGGGCGTGATCGCAGAAGAGTAGGTAAGCAGATGGCAAGAGATGAATAAGAGTGCCCTGTTTCGTTCCTTATAGTGTCTGGCTAGCAAAAATCAGCACGAACTTGAAGGCAATATAACTGGTTCAGTATTAAGTTTCCGATTTTCAGCGATGAACTTTAACAAAGTGGTCGAAATAATGGAAAAGCAGCATAGAAAGTGTTCTCGGTCCTCTCTTTCCCTAAAAACAGAAACCTATCTGGCAAAATGTATCGGCATTACTTTCATCAGCATTTACGACTGCCGAAAGCACATTATTTGTCTTCGTTTGCTGTGGTTTCTGTGACATTTTTCGTTCTGTTTCAGCCCTAATAACATTTCGTTTTTATCTATTGTGCGCACTGATTATTGCTTCGCTTTTCCATCCTTACTCACGCCAAACAGTCTTCACGCCGTTTATGTCCAATAAACGAACAGTACTTCACTGATTATCTCTTTTCCTAATCTAAACGGTGTTGCCTAGCGTAGTTTGAAAGCTTTTGGGGATCTGGTCAGGGTTTGTTACTGACAACCATGTGTGCAAAACCAAATATGGTTTCTATCGTGTATGCTCCCGATGTCTTTCCCTGTAAACAAAACCATCTACCATGACATTGCTTTGTTTTGTATTGATGGATGACAAACGTCACAATAAATACCACCGATAAATATATCACAATGAGTCCATTTTTCAGCGAGCGGCGTAGAAATATGACTCGATGACAGATGCATATCTAGTTGTAGGCGGGGGTGGGGGCGTAGGCCCGGGCGGGCTTGTAGGCCGGGGTGGGCTTGTAAGCCGGAGCAGATTTGTAGGCCGGGGTCGGCTTGTAGCTGGGCTTGTACTCATCGTACTTGGCCTCACCCACGTAGGTGACGTCGGCAATCACGCCAGAGTAGGCGTCGTCCACACGGTAGGTGACCGTCTGGGTACGGCCGTCGGGCAGCACAACAGAGTAAGATCCCTGGGTGGCGTAGCCGTCACGCGCCTCCTGGGCGTTGAACTGAGGCTCGTAGTCTCCGTATCCGTGGACGTCGTAGTTGAAGTCGTACTTGGCCGGCTCGTCATAGCTCTGCTGGTGAGCCTGGGCCTTGTAGGCCGCCTGGGGGTAGGCAGGCCTGTAGGTGGGCTTGTAGGTTGGGGCCGGAGTGGTGTATGACGCGCTGTCGGCGGCGACAACGGCTAGCAGAGCGGCAACGACGAAGAACTGAAAAGTTAAAAGAATTTGTCAAGTTGATGATCGAAGTGTTAAACGTAGCTTTCCAGGCACAGTTGGCGGAAAAGTTGCTCAGTAGTTATTGCAGTACTTGGTCCAAGAAATTCTTATTTTAAACTAATATGTATGATCTCTTTCAAAACTATTTAGTTTCGTACTTCAAAGGAAAACTGTAGAACGTTCTTTAAGTCCGTGCAAGTATGTACCTATGGAAATATTGCGATTGTAGCTTAGATAAAATTGTGTTTTCACCTGGTCTTAACGCAGGTTGAGTTAACTGGCATATTATCTCGAGTATCGCCTTGCACTGGCAAATATGAATTTCACCACTCTGCTGTGCCTTACCTTCATATTTGAGTTGTTGGTTGTGTGGTGGCGTGTGATCGTCTGATGCCAGGTGCCGGCTGGAGTGGTGTTTTATACTGTCCAGCTCTGGTGACCGCCAGTGATGGTGACCCTGCTAGGGGCGTCAGCGTCAGCAGGGGAGGGGCGGGGCCCACCGGCCGGCCGACCAAAGGAAGCATGAGGGTGACATGATGAGATGTGGAGTGTAACTGGGTGGAACACATTACTGTTGTTTCTGATGAAAATACTTTATATTATTGGAGTGGGCATCAGCTTGGTTGCATACAGTTGGTTCAACTCATATCGCAAGGGCTTGGCCAGCCAATTTACACACACGGACATGGCTTATCTTCGTCATCATAGGCAAATCCAGGGGGGAGGGCAAGAGGCCATGACCCTAAAAGTCCTGAAACCATGACCCCCCCAAAAAAAGAGACGTATTTTTGAATCACTTGAAAACTATCATAGATATCGGCGTGTCACTTTGAGTACCTGATGCTGCATGCATTTTACGTCTTCTCTTAAAATTGCATTGCAATTGGTGTGGTAGTTTGGAAGGTAATGACGTTTTAGTAACGTCATGTCATGCCATTTTTTGGTGGACAAATTATCAATTTTTGCAAAATCGTAGTCAATCGAGTTTTAAAAGCAAATTGCAAATATAAAACGTCAAAAGAAAGGAGATGAAATTTCCCTCAAAATATTCATCTCGAATCTGCGAAATGTGGGGCCCCACATAATACAAAAAACTGATTTTTCCGGAAAAAAAATCCTCAAAATAAAAGTTTTCGAAGATAATAAATCAACCGGAACATATAGTAAAAAGGGTGACCGATTCCTGCACCAAATTTCAAAGCAATATCTTTATTTTTTACTGACTTACGGCTCCCTAAGTATGAGTAACTCATGACGTCATTGTTTAAATTGCATTTGATAACTTGTCTGACCAGATACAGACAAATAATTGCCACCACTGTATTTCGGAGATCAAACTGATCTAAAACATGCATTTGTTTATTAGGTTACACAATTGCAAATATTGACCTTATGCGACCTGACCTTGACCAGAACTTCACCTAAAGGCCATTCTATGGGGTCACGGTGCAAAAATGGCTGCTGCTATCGAATTATACGTGTAGAATAACCCATAAAACATGTGTCGCATGACTTTCGTAGACATCTTCCTAATACTGACCTTTTGTGACATGACCTGTAATTACAATATCAATATAAAACGTCAAAAGAAAGGAGATGAAATTTCCCTCAAAATATTCATCTCGAATTTGCGAAATGTGGGGCTTTTGGCCCCACATAATACAAAAAACTGATTTTTCCAGGAAAAAATCCTCAAAATAAAAGTTTTCGAAGATAATAAATCAACCGGAACATATAGTAAAAGGGGTGAACGATTCCCGCACCAAATTTCAGAGCAATATCGTTATTTTTGACTGACTTATGGCTCCCTAAGTATGAGTAACTCATGACGTCATTGTTTAAATTGCTTTTGATAACTTGTCTGACCAGATACAGACAAATAATTGCCACCACTGTATTTCGGAGATCAAACTGATCTAAAAACATGCATTTGTTATTTAGATTACACAATTGCAAATATTGACCTTATGCGACCTGACCGTGACCAGAACTTCACCTAAGGGCCATTCTATGGGGTCACGGTGCAAAAATGGCTGCTGCTATCGAATTATACGCGTAGAATAACCCATACAACATGTGTCGCATGACTTTCGTAAACATCTTCCTAATACTGACCTTTTGTGACATGACCTTTAATTACAATATCAATTTCTTTTCTAGTTTTTTCTTTTCTAGAGTTTTTCTTTTCTAGACTTTTTCTTTTCTAGACTTTTTCTTTGCTATACCTTTTTTTTCCTATGACCTTTTCACGACTTTGGGTAACTACGATGACGATATTTGTGTGTCCGTGTTCCTGAATTTCCATTATGGTGTGATTTTTACATTTAATAGAGGATATGTCATTTTTAGTTTCTAAGGCCAACCATTATTCTGTTTTGTTTTATATAATTCACTAAGACTAGAAACAGACCAAAACGCGTTTTGCGAAGCTTTGATATATATATATATATATATATATATATATATATATATATATATATATATATATATATATATATACATATATATATATATATATATATATATATATATATATATATATATATATATATATATATATATATATATATATATATATATATATATATATATATATATATTTGCTATAAAAACTGTTTTTTGGTAGAGTTGAATGATTGGTGTATTGATGTTCACAACGATTTAATATAATATTTTCTGCGTTTGAAAATAGCATTACGAAATGAATATCATTTCTAGAATATTGCTGTCTGGTCCAAATTATAAGTTGGAATTAGGGGAGAAATTGTCGAGAAGTAGAATCAAATCGAATTTGAAAAGGGAATTGAAGATGCTGTAAGACCAGAAATAGTGCAAAGGCATGGCAATGAAAGGACATGTAACCACAAAATATAAACTAAAATAAACCAATACATTTGCTGCGTATTTACTACTAAAACAAGAACATCATGCTAAAATCTACATCCTGAACGTGGGCTTTTGGGCTCCGGTTAGTCATTATTACTACACAGCCTTTTGTTCTGAGCTACTGATTTACATAATTTTGTCAAACTATTGTTTGGCATCATTCTCTGAACTTATCTGCCCTTCATCGGGCATGGAGCATTTAAAGCCAGTTGCGGGCGTGATCGCAGAAGAGTAGGTAAGCAGATGGCAAGAGATGAATAAGAGTGCCCTGTTTCGTTCCTTATAGTGTCTGGCTAGCAAAAATCAGCACGAACTTGAAGGCAATATAACTGGTTCAGTATTAAGTTTCCGATTTTCAGCGATGAACTTTAACAAAGTGGTCAAAATAATGGAAAAGCAGCATAGAAATTGCTCTCGGTCCTCTCTTTCCCTAAAAACAGAAACCTCTCTGGCAAAATGTATCGGCATTACTTTCATCAGCATTTACGACTGCCGAAAGCACATTATTTGTCTTCGTTTGCTGTGGTTTCTGTGACATTTTTCGTTCTGTTTCAGCCCTAAAAACATTTTTTTTATCTATTGTGCGCACTGGTTATTGCTTTCCATCCTTACTCACGCCAAACAGTCTTCACGCCGTTTATGTCCAATAAACGAACAGTACTTCATTGATTATCTCTTTTCCTAATCTAAACGGTGTTGCCTAGCGTAGTTTGAAAGCTTTTGGGGATCTGGTCAGGGTTTGTTACTGACAACCATGTGTGCAAAACCAAATATGGTTTCTATCGTGTATGCTCCCGATGTCTTTCCCTGTAAACAAAACCATCTACCATGACATTGCTTTGTTTTGTATTGATGGATGACAAACGTCACAATAAATACCACCGATAAATATATCACAATGAGTCCATTTCTCAGCGAGCGGCGTAGAAATATGACTCGATGACAGATGCATATCTAGTTGTAGGCGGGGGTGGGGGCGTAGGCCCGGGCGGGCTTGTACGCCGGGGTGGGCTTGTAAGCCGGAGCAGATTTGTAGGCTTGGGTCGGCTTGTAGCTGGGCTTGTACTCATCGTACTTGGCCTCACCCACGTAGGTGACGTCGGAAATCACGCCAGAGTAGGCGTCGTCCACACGGTAGGTGACCGTCTGGGTACGGCCGTCGGGCAGCACAACAGAGAAAGATCCCTGGGTGGCGTAGCCGTCACGCGCCTCCTGGGCGTTGAACTGAGGCTCGTAGTCTCCGTATCCGTGGACGTCGTAGTTGAAGTCGTACTTGGCCGGCTCGTCATAGCTCTGCTGGTGGGCCTGGGCCTTTTAGGCCGGCTGGGGGTAGGCAGGCCTGTAGGTGGGCTTGTAGGCTGGGGCTGGAGTGGTGTATGACGCGCTGTCGGCGGCGACAACGGCTAGCAGAGCGGCAATGACGAAGAACTGAAAAGTTAAAAGAATTTGTCAAGTTGATGATCGAAGTGTTAAACGTAGCTTTCCAGGCACAGTTGGCGGAAAAGTTGCTCAATAGTTATTGCAGTACTTGGTCCAAGAAATTCTTATTTTAAAGTAATATGTATGATCTCTTTCGAAACTATTTATTGTCGTACTTCAAAGGAAATCTGTAGAACGTTCTTTAAGTCCGTGCATATATGTACCTATGGAAATATTGCGATTGTAGCTTAGATAAAATTGTGTTTTCACCTGGTCTTAACGCAGGTTGAGTTAACTGGCATATTATCTCGAGTATCGCCTTGCACTGGCAAATATGAATTTCACCACTCTGCTGTGCCTTACCATCATATTTGAGTTGTTGGTTGTGTGGTGGCGTATGATCGTCTGATGCCAGGTGCCGGCTGGAGTGGTGTTTTATACTGTCCAGCTCTGGTGACCGCCAGTCATGGTGACCCTGCCAGGGGCGTCAGCGTCAGCAGTGGAGGGCCGGGGCCCTCCGGCCGGCCGAACAAAGGAAGCATGAGGGTGACATGATGAGATGTGGATTGTAACTAGGTGGAACACATTACTGTTGTTTCTGTTGAAAATACTTTATATTATTGGAGGGGGCATCAGCTTGGTTGCATACAGTTGGTTCAACTCATATCGCACGGGCTTGGCCAGCCAATTTACACACCCGGACATGGCTTATCTTCGTCATCATAGGCAAATCCAGGCGGGAGGGCAAGAAGCCATGCCCCTAAAAGTCCTGAAACCATGACCCCCCCAAAAGAAAAACTTTTTTTGAATAACTTGAAAACTATGATAGATATCGGCGTGTCACTTTGAGTACCTGATGCTGCATGCATTTTACGTCTTCTCTTAAAATTGCATTGCAATTGGTGTGGTAGTTTGGAAGGTAATGACGTTTTAGTAACGTCATGTCATGCCATTTTTTGGTGGACAAATTATCAATTTTTGCAAAATCGTAGTCAATCAAGTTTTAAAAGCAAATTGCAAATATAAATCGTCAAAAGAAAGGAGATGAAATTTCCCTCAAAACATTCATCTCGAATCTGCGAAATGTGGGGCTTTTGGCCCCACATAATACAAAAAAATGATTTTTCCAGGAAAAAATCCTCAAAATAAAAGTTTACGAAGATAATAAATCAACCGGAACATATATTAAAAAGGGTGAACGATTCCCGCACCAAATTTCAAAGCAATATCTTTATTTTTGACTGACTTATGGCTCCCTAAGTATGAGTAACTCATGACGTCATTGTTTAAATTGCTTTTGATAACTTGTCTGACCAGATACAGATAAATAATTGCCACCACTGTATTTCGGAGATCAAACTGATCTAAAAACATGCATTTGTTATTTAGATTACACAATTGCAAATATTGACCTTATGCGACCTGACCGTGACCAGAACTTCACCTAAGGGCCATTCTATGGGGTCACGGTGCAAAAATGGCTGCTGCTATAGAATTATACGCGTAGAATAACCCATACAACATGTGTCGCATGACTTTCGTAAACATCTTCCTAATACTGACCTTTTGTGATATGACCTTTAATTACAATATCAATTTCTTTTCTAGTTTTTTTCTTTTCTAGAGTTTTTCTTTTCTAGAGTTTATCTTTTCTATACTTTTTCTTTGCTATACCTTTTCTTTCCTATGACTTTTTCACGACTTTTGGTAACTACGATGACGATATTTGTGTGTCCGTGTTCCTGAATTTCCATTATGGTGTGATTTTTACATTTAATAGAGGATGTGTGATTTTTCGTTTCTAAGGCCAACCATAATTCTGTTTTGTTTTATATAATTCACTAAGACTAGAAACAGACCAAAACGCGTTTTGCGAAACTTTGATATATATATATATATATATATATATATATATATATATATATATATATATATATATATATATATATATATATATATATATATATATATATATATATATATATATATATATATATATATATATATATATATATATATATATATATATATATATATATATATATATATATTTGCTATAAAAACTGTTTTTTGGTAGAGTTGAATGATTGGTGTATTGATGTTCACAACGATTTTATATAATATTTTCTGCGTTTGAAAATAGCATTACGAAATGAATATCATTTCTAGAATATTGCTGTCTGGTCCAAATTATAAGTTGGAATTAGGGGAGAAATTGTCGAGAAGTAGAATCAAATCGAATTTGAAAACGGAATTGAAGATGCTGTAAGACCAGAAATAGTGCAAAGGCATGGCAATGAAAGGACATGAAAACACAAAATATCAACTAAAATAAACCAATACATTTGCTGCGTATTTACTACTAAAACAAGAACATCATGCAAAAATCTACATCCTGAACGTGGGCTTTTGGGCTCCAGTTAGTCATTATTACTACACAGCTTTTTGTTCTGAGCTACTGATTTACATAATTTTGTCAAACTATTGTTTGGCATCATTCTCTGAACTTATCTGCCCTTCATCGGGCATGGAGCATTTAAAGCCAGTTGCGGGCGTGATCGCAGAAGAGAAGGTAAGCAGATGGCGAGAGATGAATAAGAGTGCCCTGTTTCGTTCCTTATAGTGTCTGGCTAGCATAAATCAGCACGAACTTGAAGGCAATATAACTAGTTCAAGTATTATGTTTCCGATTTTCAGCGATGAACTTTAACAAAGTGGTCGAAATAATGGAAAAGCAGCATAGAAATTGCTCTCGGTCCTCTCTTTCCCTAAAAACAGAAACCTATCTGGCAAAATGTATCGGCATTACTTCCATCAGCATTTACGACTGCCGAAAGCACATTATTTGTCTTCGTTTGCTGTGGTTTCTGTGACATTTTTCGTTCTGTTTCAGCCCTAATAACATTTTGTTTTTATCTATTGTGCGCACTGAGTATTGCTTCGCTTTTCCATCCTCACTCACGCCAAACAGTCTTCACGCCGTTTATGTCCAATAAACGAACAGTACTTCATTGATTATCTCTTTTCCTAATCTAAACGGTGTTGCCTAGCGTAGTTTGAAAGCTTTTGGGGATCTGGTCATGGTTTGTTACTGACAACCATGTGTGCAAAACCAAATATGGTTTCTATCGTGTATCCTCCCGATGTCTTTCCCTGTAAACAAAACCATCTACCATGACATTGCTTTGTTTTGTATTGATGGATGACAAACGTCACAATAAATACGACCGATAAATATATCACAATGAGTCCATTTTTCTGCTAGCGGCGTAGAAATATGACTCGATGCATATCTAGCATATCTAGTTGTAGGCGGGGGTGGGGGCGTAGGCCCGGGCGGGCTTGTAGGCCGGGGTGGGCTTGTAAGCCGGAGCAGATTTGTAGGCCGGGGTCGGCTTGTAGCTAGGCTTGTACTCATCGTACTTGGCCTCACCCACGTAGGTGACGTCGGCAATCACGCCAGAGTAGGCGTCGTCCACACGGTAGGTGACCGTCTGGGTACGGCCGTCGGGCAGCACAACAGAGTAAGATCCCTGGGTGGCGTAGCCGTCACGCGCCTCCTGGGCGTTGAACTGAGGCTCGTAGTCTCCGTATCCGTGGACGTCGTAGTTGAAGTCGTACTTGGCCGGCTCGTCATAGCTCTGCTGGTGAGCCTGGGCCTTGTAGGCCGGCTGGGGGTAGGCAGGCCTGTAGGTGGGCTTGTAGGCTGGGGCCGGAGTGGTGTATGACGCGCTGTCGGCGGCGACAACGGCTAGCAGAGCGGCAATGACGAAGAACTGAAAAGTGAAAAGAATTTGTCAAGTTGATGATCGAAGTGTTAAACGTAGCTTTCCAGGCACAGTTGGCGGAAAAGTTGCTCAATAGTTATTGCAGTACTTGGTCCAAGAAATTCTTATTTTAAACTAATATGTCTGATCTCTTTCAAAACTATTTATTGTCGTACTTCAAAGGAAAACTGTCGAACGTTCTTTAAGTCCGTGCAAGTATGTACCTATGGAAATATTGCGATTGTAGCTTAGATAAAATTGTGTTTTCACCTGGTCTTAACGCAGGTTGAGTTAACTGGCATATTATCTCGAGTATCGCCTTGCACTGGCAAATATGAATTTCACCACTCTGCTGTGCCTTACCTTCATATTTGAGTTGTTGGTTGTGTGGTGGCGTGTGATCGTCTGATGCCAGGTGCCGGCCGGAGTAGTGTTTTATACTGTCCAGCTCTGGTGACCGCCAGTGATGGTGACCCTGCCAGGGGCGTCAGCTTCAGCAGGGGAGGGGCGGGGCCCACCGGCCGGCCGAACAAAGGAAGCATGAGGGTGACATGATGAGATGTGGAGTGTAACTGGGTGGAACACATTACTGTTGTTTCTGTTGAAAATAATTTATATTATTGGAGTGGGCATCAGCTTGGTTGCATACAGTTGGTTCAATTCATTTCGCACGGGCTTGGCCAGCCAATTTACACACACGGACATGGCTTATCTTCGTCATCATAGGTAAATCCAGGGGGAGGGCAAGAGGCCATGCCCCTAAAAGTCCTGAAACCATGACCCCCCCCCAAAAAAAACTTGTTTTGAATAACTTGAAAACTATGATAGATATCGGCGTGTCACTTTGAGTACCTGATGCTGCATGCATTTTACGTCTTATCTTAAAATTGCATTGCAATTGGTGTGGTAGTTTGGAAGGTAATGACATTTTAGTAACGTCATGTCATGCCATTTTTTGGTGGACAAATTATAAATTTTTGCAAAATCGTAGTCAATCGAGTTTTAAAAGCAAATTGCAAATATAAAACGTCAAAAGAAAGGAGATGAAATTTCCCTCAAAATATTCATCTCGAATCTGCGAAATGTGGGGCTTTTGGCCCCACATAATACAAAAAAACTGATTTTTCCAGGAAAAAGTCCTCAAAATAAAAGTTTTCGAAGATAATAAATCAACCGGAACATATAGTAAAAGGGGTGAACGATTCCCGCACCAAATTTCTAAGCAATATCTTTATTTTTGACTGACTTATGGCTCCTTAAGTATGAGTAACTCATGACGTCATTGTTTAAATTGCTTTTGATAACTTGTCTGACCAGATACAGACAAATAATTGCCACCACTGTATTTCAGAGATCAAACTGATCTAAAAACATGCATTTGTTATTTAGATTACACAATTGCAAATTTTGACCTTATGCGACCTGACCTTGACCAGAACTTCACCTAAGGGCCATTCTATGGGGTCACGGTGCAAAAATGGCTGCTGCTATCGAATTATACGCGTAGAATAACCCATTATACATGTGTCGCATGACTTTCGTAAACATCTTCCTAATACTGACCTTTTGTGACATGACCTTTAATTACAATATCAATTTCTTTTCTAGTTTTTTCTTTTCTAGAGTTTTTTCTTTTCTAGACTTTTTCTTTGCTATACCTTTTTTCCTATGACTTTTTCACGACTTTGGGTAACTACGATGACAATATTTGTGTGTCCGTGTTCCTGAATTTCCATTATGGTGTGATTTTTACATTTAATAGAGGATAGGTCATTTTTATTTTCTAAGGCCAACCATTATTCTATAATTCACTAAGACTAGAGTTTTAAGTTTTATATAATTCACTAAGACTAGAAACAGACCAAAACACGTTTTGCGAAGCTTTGATATATATATATATATATATATTTTTTTTTTGCTATAAAAGCTTGTTTTTTGGTAGAGTTGAATGATTGGTGTATTGATGTTCACAACGATTTAATATAATATTTTCTGCGTTTGAAAATAGCATTACGAAATGAATATCATTTCTAGAATATTGCTGTCTGGTCCAAATTATAAGTTGGAATTAGGGGAGAAATTGTCGAGAAGTAGAATCAAATCGAATTTGAAAAGGGAATTGAAGATGCTGTAAGACCAGAAATAGTGCAAAGGCATGGCAATGAAAGGACATGTAACCACAAAATATAAACTAAAATAAACCAATACATTTGCTGCGTATTTACTACTAAAACAAGAACATCATGCTAAAATCTACATCCTGAACGTGGGCTTTTGGGCTCCGGTTAGTCATTATTACTACACAGCCTTTTGTTCTGAGCTACTGATTTACATAATTTTGTCAAACTATTGTTTGGCATCATTCTCTGAACTTATCTGCCCTTCATCGGGCATGGAGCATTTAAAGCCAGTTGCGGGCGTGATCGCAGAAGAGTAGGTAAGCAGATGGCAAGAGATGAATAAGAGTGCCCTGTTTCGTTCCTTATAGTGTCTGGCTAGCAAAAATCAGCACGAATTTGAAGGCAATATAACTGGTTCAGTATTAAGTTTCCGATTTTCAGCGATGAACTTTAACAAAGTGGTCGAAATAATGGAAAAGCAGCATAGAAATTGCTCTCGGTCCTCTCTTTCCCTAAAAACAGAAACCTATCTGGCAAAATGTATCGGCATTACTTTCATCAGCATTTACGACTGCCGAAAGCACATTATTTGTCTTCGTTTGCTGTGGTTTCTGTGACATTTTTCGTTCTGTTTCAGCCCTAATAACATTTAGTTTTTATCTATTGTGCGCACTGGTTATTGCTTCGCTTTTCCATCCTTACTCACGCCAAACAGTCTTCACGCCGTTTATGTTCAATAAACGAACAGTACTTCATTGATTATCTCTTTTCCTAATCTAAACGGTGTTGCCTAGCGTAGTTTGAAAGCTTTTGGGGATCTGGTCAGGGTTTGTTACTGACAACCATGTGTGCAAAACCAAATATGGTTGCTATCGTGTATGCTCCCGATGTCTTTCCCTGTAAACAAAACCATCTACCATGACATTGCTTTGTTTTGTATTGATGGATGACAAACGTCACAATAAATACGACCGATAAATATAACACAATTAGTCCATTTTTCAGCGAGCGGCGTAGAAATATGACTCGATGACAGATGCATATCTAGTTGTAGGCGGGGGTGGGGGCGTAGGCCCGGGCGGGCTTATAGGCCGGGGTGGGCTTGTAAGCCGGAGCAGATTTGTAGGCCGGGGTCGGCTTGTAGCTGGGCTTGTACTCATCGTACTTGGCCTCACCCACGTAGGTGACGTCGGCAATCACGCCAGAGTAGGCGTCGTCCACACGGTAGGTGACCGTCTGGGTACGGCCGTCGGGCAGCACAACAGAGTAAGATCCCTGGGTGGCGTAGCCGTCACTCGCCTCCTGGGCGTTGAACTGAGGCTCGTAGTCTCCGTATCCGTGGACGTCGTAGTTGAAGTCGTACTTGGCCGGCTCGTCATAGCTCTGCTGGTGAGCCTGGGCCTTGTAGGCCGGCTGGGGGTAGGCAGGCCTGTAGGTGGGTTTGTAGGTTGGGGCCGGAGTGGTGTATGACGCGCTGTCGGCGGCGACAACGGCTAGCAGAGCGGCAACGACGAAGAACTGAAAAGTTAAAAGAATTTGTCAAGTTGATGATCGAAGTGTTAAACGTAGCTTTCCAGGCACAGTTGGCGGAAAAGTTGCTCAGTAGTTATTGCCGTACTTGGTCCAAGAAATTCTTACTTTAAACTAATATGTATGATCTCTTTCAAAACTATTTATTGTCGTACTTCAAAGGAAAACTGTAGAACGTTCTTTTAGTCCGTACAAGTATGTACCTATGGAAATATTGCGATTGTAGCTTAGATATAATTGTGTTTTCACCTGGTCTTAACGCAGGTTGAGTTAACTGGCATATTATCTCGAGTATCGCCTTGCACTGGCAAATATGAATTTCACCACTCTGCTGTGCCATACCTTCATATTTGAGTTGTTGGTTGTGTGGTGGCGTGTGATCGTCTGATGCCAGGTGCCGGCTGGAGTGGTGTTTTATACTGTCCAGCTCTGGTGACCGCCAGTGATGGTGACCCTGCCAGGGGCGGCAGCGTCAGCAGGGGAGGGGCGGGGCCCACCGGCCGGCCGACCAAAGGAAGCATGAGGGTGACATGATGAGATGTGGAGTGTAACTGGGTGGAACACATTACTGTTGTTTCTGTTGAAAATACTTTATATTATTGGAGTGGGCATCAGCTTGGTTGCATACAGTTGGTTCAACTCATATCGCACGGGCTTGGCCAGCCAATTTACACACACGGACATTGCTTATCTTCGTCATCATAGGCAAATCCAGGGGGGAGGGCAAGAGGCCATGACCCTAAAAGTCCTGAAACCATGACCCCCCCCCAAAAAAAGAGACGTATTTTTGAATAACTTGAAAACTATGGTAGATATCGACGTGTCACTTTGAGTACCTGATGCTGCATTCATTTTACGTCTTCTCTTAAAATTGCATTGCAATTGGTGTGGTAGTTTGGAAGGTAATGACGTTTTAGTAACGTCATGTCATGCAATTTTTTGGTGGACAAATTATCAATTTTTGCAAAATCGTAGTCAATCGAGTTTTAAAAGCATATTGCAAATATTAAACGTCAAAAGAAAGGAAATGAAATTTCCCTCAAAATATTCATCTCGAATTTGCGAAATGTGGGGCTTTTGGCCCCACATAATACAAAAAACTGATTTTTCCAGGAAAAAATCCTCAAAATAAAAGTTTTCGAAGATAATAAATCAACCGGAACATATAGTAAAAGGGGTGAACGATTCCCGCACCAAATTTCAGACCAATATCGTTATTTTTGACTGACTTATGGCTCCCTAAGTATGAGTAACTCATGACGTCATTGTTTAAATTGCATTTGATAACTTGTCTAACCTGATACAGACAAATAATTGCCACCACTGTATTTCGGAGATCAAACTGATCTAAAAACATGCATTTGTTATTTAGATTACACAATTGCAAATATTGACCTTATGCGACCTGACCTTGACCAGAACTTCACCTAAGGGCCATTCTATGGGGTCACGGTGCAAAAATGGCTGCTGCTGTCGAATTATACGCGTAGAATAACCCATAAAACATGTGTCGCTTGACTTTCGTAAACATCTTCCTAATACTGACCTTTTGTGACATGACCTTTAATTACAATATCGATTTCTTTTCTAGTTTTTTCTTTTCTAGAGTTTTTCTTTTCTAGACTTTTTCTTTGCTATACCTTTTCTTTCCTATGACTTTTTCACGACTTTGGGTAACTACGATGACGATATTTGTGTGTCCGTGTTCCTGAATTTCCATTATGGTGTGATTTTTACATTTAATAGAGGATATGTGATTTTTCGTTTCTAAGGCCAACCATTATTCGGGTTTGTTTTATATAATTCACTAAGACTAGAAACAGACCAAAACGCGTTTTGCGAAGCTTTGATATATATATATATATATATATATATATATATATATATATATATATATATATATATATATATATATATATATATATATATATATATATATATATATATATATATATATATATATATATATATATATATATATATATATATATATATATATATATATATATATATATATATATATATATATATATATATATATATATATATATATATATATATATATATATATATATATATATATATATATATATATATATATATATATATATATATATATATATATATATATATATATATATATATATATATATATATATATATATATATATATATATATATATATATATATATATATATATATATATATATATATATATATATATATATATATATATATATATATATATATATATATATATATATATATATATATATATATATATATATATATATATATATATATATATATATATATATATATATATATATATATATATATATATATATATATATATATATATATATATATATATATATATATATATATATATATATATATATATATATATATATATATATATATATATATATATATATATATATATATATATTTGCTATAAAGCTTGTTTTTTGGTAGAGTTGAATGATGGGTGTATTGATGTTCACAACGTTTTAATATAATATTTTCTGCGTTTGAAAATAGCATTACGAAATGAATATCATTTCTAGAATATTGCTGTCTGGTCCAAATTATAAGTTGGAATTAGGGGAGAAATTGTCGAGAAGTAGAATCAAATCGAATTTGAAAAGGGAATTGAAGATGCTGTAAGACCAGAAATAGTGCAAAGGCATGGCAATGAAAGGACATGAAACCACAAAATATAAACTAAAATAAACCAATATATTTGCTGCGTATTTACTACTAAAACAAGAACATCATGCTAAAATCTACATCCTGAACTTGGGCTTTTGGGCTCCGGTTAGTCATTATTACTACACAGCCTTTTGTTCTGAGCTACTGATTTACATAATTTTGTCAAACTATTGTTTGGCATCATTCTCTGAACTTATCTGCCCTTCATCGGGCATGGAGCATTCAAAGCCAGTTGCGGGCGTGATCGCAGAAGAGTAGGTAAGCAGATGGCAAGAGATGAATAAGAGTGCCCTGTTTCGTTCCTTATAGTGTCTGGCTAGCAAAAATCAGCACGAACTTGTATGCAATATAACTGGTTCAGTATTAAGTTTCCGATTTTCAGCGATGAACTTTAACAAAGTGGTCGAAATAATGGAAAAGCAGCATAGAAATTGCTCTCGGTCCTCTCTTTCCCTAAAAACAGAAACCTTTCTGGCAAAATGTATCGGCATTACTTTCATCAGCATTTACGACTGCCGAAAGCACATTATTTGTCTGCGTTTGCTGTGGTTTCTGTGACATTTTTCGTTCTGTTTCAGCCCTAATAACATTTCGTTTTTATCTATTGTGCGCACTGATTATTGCTTCGCTTTTCCATCCTTACTCACGCCAAACAGTCTTCACGCCGTTTATGTCCAATAAACGAACAGTACTTCATTGATTATCTCTTTTCCTAATCTAAACGGTGTTGCCTAGCCTAGTTTGAAAGCTTTTGGGGATCTGGTCAGGGTTTGTTACTGACAACCATGTGAGCAAAACCAAATATGGTTTCTATCGTGTATGCTC